>CAUYQG010265908.1:0-22583 GCA_963574415.1 Tarsius wallacei
AAAAGAAATGAGCCAAGCTCGGTGGCTCAACCTGTAATCCCAGCACTTTGGGAGGCTGAAGTGAGTGGATTGCCTGAGCCCGCAGGTTCGAGACCTGCCTGGGCAACTTGGCGAGACCTCATCTCTACAATAAATCAAAAAATTAGCCGGGCGTGGTAGTGCGTGCCTGTAGTTCTGGCTACTTGGAAGGCTGAGGCGGAGGGATCGCCGGAGCCCAGCAGGTCGAGGCTGCAGTGGCCAGGAGCGGCCACTGCACTCCAGTCTGGGTGACAGAGTGAGACTACAACTCAAAAAAAAAAATTTTTTTTTCCTAAGTATAAAAGTAACAATACTCATCATATAAGATGGAAAAAACAAAATTATGAACATTTTAATGAGGACACACGAGAACAGTCACTGTTGTTATTTGGGTGTGTTTGCCTCGTTACACATCTCACACGTGTGAACATATATGCTCCCAATATGTAGGGAGGGGCATAATTCTGTGGCTCACACACACCCACCCTCCCAATGGGGTCATGCCGCACATTAACCATTCTGTGAACTAAGAATCGTGTCTTTCCTCATTTTTAATATTTTTTCAATTCTGAAAGCATAAGCATGTGAATTGGAAAAAAACAAATCTACAAAAATACCTGGACAGGGACGGCCTCTGTTGCCCGATCTCCCAACTGCCACTAAGCGTTGGGGGCCTGTCCCTCACACCCCTCACCTCCCGTGCTGTATCTCATGCTGTTGGCCACGATGGGGTCGGAAGCCTGCTGACTGGATTTCGCCCTGCCCACCTTGCTAGGCTGCCAACACGCGGAGAGTGAAGACAGCCCTCTCTTCTGCCTTCCTCTGCCTGTAACACGCCCCTCCCAGCCGTGGTCCCCATTTCCTCTCCTGCTGTCTTCCGTGTTGTCCGCTGCACGGGCATATCTGCGCACTTTGTGCAAGGGCTTCTCCAGAGTAACTTTATAGGGGGACCGATATTCTTTTAATACATTTACACTCCTGCCCATGAGACCACGCCTAATTCTAGTTCAGAACAGTGAGAGGCGAACGGGCCTGAGGGGAGTGCTGGAGGCGGGGTCTGGTTGGAACTGACCCGCCCCGCTTGGCTGGGCAGCTGCAGCATCACCCGCCGCCCCGCGTTGTCACCTACAGAACAGCAGGAGGCAGAGCCCTCTCTCCGCAGTGCCAGGCACACAGCTACTGGGGCTGCAAAGTATACACTGTCGCCTCTTAGCAGCCACAGCAGCAGCACGCCAGCACTTTTTGATGCCTACTATCTAGAAACTCTTAGGACTTTTAGATGGAAATATTTTTTTAAAAATCAGAATCTCACAGCAACCCCTCCGGGTCCCCTCCCACTGTGGGAGCGTCTCTGTCCTCTCAATAAATCCTGCTTTCTCACTTTCAAAAAAAAAAAAAAAATCAGAATCTCAGTCGCCCAGGCCGGAGTGCAGTTGTACACTCACAGCTCACCGTAGCCTCAACCCCCTGGGCTCAGGCAATCCTTCCACTTTAGCCTCCCAAGCAGCTGGGACTATAGGCACACACCACCACACCCGGTTTTGATTCATTTCTGTAGAGATGAGGTCTTGCTACGTTGTCTAGGCTGGTTTTGAACTCCTGGGCTCCAGCGATTCTCCCGCCATGGCCTTCCCAAATGCTGGGATTACAGGCACGAGCCGCCGCACCCAGCCAAGGCCAGTCCTTTCATTGCTGCTTCCTTCTCGACTTTCGTGGCCTTCCCCATTGCAGAAGTCCCGCGCTCTGCTGCAGGCCTCCCTCGTTATTCCAAGCAACAGCGCCCTGGAGCCCAAGTGGCTTCAAAGTCCCATCCTTCAGGAAAGGCATCCCCCACTCCTTCCCCTAGTGACGCACCCCCCTCCCCTGCCCCAGTGCAGCCATTTAGTTGGAACAGGGCTGAGCGCAGGCTTCGGGGTCACACTAGGCAGTGCCCTCCACGTCTAGAGATGAAGCTACAACGTCCACCACACACAAGAAGTGAACTTGGCCTCAGGTCTCTGAGCCACTAGCAGGTGCCTCATCCAGCAGTTGCTTCCAGGCCGTTTAATCAGCACTGACCTTATAACAGACTCTTCCCTCCCCCATCTCTTTATTAGTTGTGGACTGCGGCCCTCCTGATGACCTACCCAATGGCCAGGTGGAATACATCACAGGTCCTGATGTGACCACGTACAGAGCTGTGATCCAATACAGCTGTCAGAAGACCTTCTACACCATGAAGACAGATGACGGTGAGCAAATATGTCAAAGCTGGGGGTGGGCGGCATTTGGAATCCAGCCCTCATGGTCTGAAAATGGACTTTAACCAGCATTTTTGGTTAAAGATAGACAAAAGATTAAAAGGCACTTCTCCCACCCGCTAAGTGAAATATTACAGCTGAAGTGGCTTTAATGTCAATTTGCAAGAATCTGAAAACAGATCTTATCTAGTAAATGACTACTACAAACACACAATATATTCCAAATGGTTTAATTTAACAAGTCAAAACCTTATCATTAAGCACTTGAGATCTTGATACATATTCAAGTTCCACATCTAAAAGGTTTCCACTTTGCAAGCAAACATGGTAATGCAGAGACCTCCTGTTTATGAAATCATGTAAAATGGTTCTTCAGACACCTCTATTTCCCACGGATGCTCGGGAATCAACATTTTTCAAGGGGGTGTTTGCGCAAATGACAAGCATCTTACGCATGCAGTTCAACATTTTTGCTTTCCCAATGATTTGCAGGTGACTATGTGTGTGAGGCTGATGGCTTCTGGACGAGCTCCAAAGGAGAAGCATCACTCCCAGTCTGCGAGCCTGGTAATGGATACACTTATACCCGCTTCGTAATTGATGGAAGGCAGAACTGGCCAGGAGGCGTAAGTGGAGCTTTAGTTGTGGTAGGCAGAATGTAACTTCAGCACTTGGCTCGGAGGCTAAGGTATTATTTCCAAATAATATGCTCTCATTATCCCCTTCCATAGAGAGGTTGGTGGGTACTGACTGCATCAGCCAGTGGATTATGTTTGACCTTAAGACTAGGCAAGCATAAAAAATTAAATGACTTTAAAAAATAATCTTGAACATCTTACACATTTACAAACACAATTTCTTCTGTTGAGTTACTTTTCCTCTGTAAAAATGCTATTAAAACTCAAAGCTAATAACTTCATTATTTCCCTAAGCAATTGTTTTCAATGACATCCAGTTTTTAAACATTAATGCAATTTGCCTTTTAATAGTACTCACCTTTTTTTTTTTTTTTAACTAGAATTGGCTCCAAAGATAATAGTTGAGTAGAAAGATTTT
The DNA here is from genome assembly GCA_963574415.1 of Tarsius wallacei. NCBI lineage: Eukaryota > Metazoa > Chordata > Mammalia > Primates > Tarsiidae > Tarsius > Tarsius wallacei. The sequence goes on from CAUYQG010265908.1 coordinate 3,315, forward strand.
TTAAAAACAAATCAGAAAGGTAATAATATATTCATTACCCCTGTGTTATTCGGCTTAAATTAGTTTTTTTAAACCTATACTTGGCTACCACACTTGTGTTAATACAAGTATACCACCACAACAGGAAACATATATGCTATGTTAAACATGTTTGGTTTGCAATAAAGATATAGTAAAACGTAGAGTTTGGAAGAATCCGCTATACCAAAAAATAATAATTTCGGAACCTAAAGGGTCCTAGCCACAATGACAACATTCTAATTCCTAAAACATTTATGTCCTTCAAGGTAAAAGTAATCCTGCAAATCTTGATACTGACCCGAGTTCCTGCTTTCCCAGAATCACAGTCAACACCCCATTTACAAACAGGAAAACAGAAGCAATGAAAGGTTACATCTCTCCACTTCCTATGCACATCGCCCAGCGCATCAGCTCAGCCAATTCTTGTTTACCCTATTAAAATTTCACTTATCTTACAGATCAGTTTATTTTAGCAAAACGAAGTAATTTCTAAAAGTTAATCTTCACTCATCACATTTTCTAAGGACCTAAGAAATACCAAAGAATTGTGTCAGGTCTTTGAACTGTGCTGTTTCAAAGTAGCATCACTTGCCTGTACAGGCAGACGCCCGCCAACATGTGTGATGTGATTTCTGGTTGACATGAAACACACACAGCCCCCAAGTGGTAATAACTTAATACAAACGCTCCTGGGTTTCTACAGACCATGTTATCTCCTCCTTTCCTCAGTCTGTGGATTATCTACGCGAACCACAAGAGGGCGCATATACGGAGGGCAAAACGCAAAGCTTGGTGACTTTCCTTGGCAAGTCCTGTTATTAGGGGACGCTATAGCAGCGGGTGCACTCTTATATGACAACTGGATCCTGACAGCTGCTCATGCCGTGTATGAGCACAAAGACGACGTATCCGCCCTGGACATTCGCATGGGTGCCCTGAGGAGACTGTCTCCTGATTACACACAAGCCTGGGCTGAGGCTGTTTTCATCCATGAAGGTTATGCTCATAATGCTGGTTTTGACAACGACATAGCACTGATTAAATTGAAGAACAAAGTTGTGATCAATAGCAACATCATGCCTATTTGTCTGCCAACGAAAGCAGCTGAATCCTTTATGAGGACAAATGACATTGGAACCACATCTGGATGGGGATTAACCCAAAGGGGGTTTCTTGCCAGAAATCTAATGTTTGTCGACATACCAATTGTTGACCACCAAAAATGCACTGCAGCCTATGAGGAGAGGCCCTATCCAGGGGGAAGGGTGACTGGCAACATGCTCTGTGCTGGCTTGGAAAGCGGGGGCAGGGACAGCTGCAGAGGCGACAGTGGTGGGGCATTAGTGTTTCTAGACAATGAAACACAGAGGTGGTTTGTGGGAGGAATAGTGTCCTGGGGTTCCATGAATTGTGGGGAAGCAGGTCAGTATGGGGTCTACACAAAAGTCATTAACTATATTCCCTGGATCGAGACCATAATTAATAATTTTTAGTTTGTATATCTTCAATTAGTATATGACTCATTTTTAGAAATACCTCTAAGATCGTAGCAGCAACATGACCTGAGAACCACGAACATGGCAGCTGCCGCTCCACCCAAAAGACAAAACCAAGCTCTCCAGGTGAGCTGCTGTCACTTCTCCACTCAGCAGTTTAATTCCACACTTATTGATTCAAAGGGACCTAAGTCAGCATAGTGGTATTTCTGCCAACCCAATAGAGATTCACTGCATAAATTACATCCAATTATTTAAAAAGATTTCTGTAAATTGCCTGTCCAATCTCTTTGCTTATCTGTTTTTAAATTTGTTCTTACAGCTTTCTGAGTGCTTTGTAGATTATAGCAATATTGGTTCAAGAATAACTGTCGAGTCACTTTTTTTTTTCGGTAAATTGAAAACACTCATACTTCAGCACTGATTTCCATGTTAAAAACCAATACTGGCCCCGTGGGTGCCAGAGGCGGGGTCTTGAGTGGGCCAGGCCACTCCCCGATGCTCTAGCTGCCGGAGAGGGGCCACAGTATACACTGGAATGGGAACCGGGCCAGCCTCTGTGGCTGCCTCAGTTTTCCCCAGGGATCCCGCCCCTCTTGGGGGTTAGGAACGCTACACTGCACAGAAAGCCTTCACACTGGATGGGAAGGCCTGCACCCCCTGACACCTGCAACCTATAGGTCCCCTCCAACTTACCCCCTGGGGTCCGATACTGTATCCAGCTGGTTGGGAGGACCAGAGCCTGTCCCGGGGAATTGCCCCCTGGGGAGGTACAGAGGAGAGGGGCTAGCCTAGTTGTCACCAGCACTTTTGACCAAGTTCTGCTACTGTGGACCCTGCCCTGGGGCTTAGTGCCTGGACTCCACTGCCCTGGGGGTCACCTGGGCCTGGGGCTCCCTGGGTATTTTTCTGCTGCCCCAGCCAGGGTTGGGGCCTTAACCTCGGGATCCAATGAAGCCAAATAAACTCGAAAGCTGTCTCCTCCCCTCCCCAAAAAAACAATACCACAAAATAGTAGGATATCATTTTTCACTTATCTATTTGTCAAATGGAACATGACTAACAGTACTATTTCACATTGTCAAAGACAATATAAACTTTCAGATGCAATTAGGTGCCTCAAAGAGAGTGTGGTATAGCCACAGACTGGCAATACATTTTAAAAGCATGCATAGGCCGGGCTCGGTAGCTCAGCCTGTAATCCCAGCACTTTGGGAGGCCGAGGTGAGTGGATTGCCTGAGACCACGGGCTCGAGACCCGCCTGGGCAACTTGGCAAGACCTCATCTCTACAATAAATCAAAAATCAGCCGGGCATGGTAGCGCATGCCTGTAATTCCGACTACTCGGAAAGCTGAGGCGGAAGGATCGCCGGAGCCCAGCAGGTCGAGGCTGCGGTGGCCGGGAGCAGCCACTGCACTCCAGTCTGGGTGACAGAGTGAGACTCAACTCAACTCAACTCAAAAAAAAAGGCATGCATAATCATTGACCTAGCAATTCTAATGCCAAGAATTTAATTTAGCTTTAAGGATGTACCCAGCAATTGGAAATAATCTAAATAATGTTCAAATTCAGAAAAGTAATCAAGTCAAATGTGGCATTTCCACAAGATGAAAAATGACATTAGAAATAAGTGGTGATATTATAGATGAACCTGTAATTTTTTTTTTTTTTTTTTACAATGGACACAAAATACCTGGGCACAGTTAAGCCAAACAACAGATCACAGATCATACACTAGCTGAGTAGAGCACTCTCAGTTAAGAGCTGCTCTCGGTCAGTTGCCATAGTACATGCCTGTAGTCCCATCACTGTGGGAGGACTGTCTGATCCCAAGACTTCAAGACCAGTCTGGGCTACACAGTGAGACCTCCTCTCTACAATTAAAAAAAAAAAAAATAGCTGGGCATGGCGGCACTCATCTGTAGCCTCAGCTACTCAGGAGGCTGAGGGCACAGGAGGTTGAGGCTGTGATGTGCCTCAACCCACAAAACCAAAACTACTCTCCTGGTACCACAAAACATCGCTGGATTCCAGTCTAGGCAACAGAGTGAGACCTCAACCCAAAAAACCAAAACTACTCTCCTGGTACCACAAAACATCGCTCGAATTTTCACATATATCTTCTGAGTTAGAGTCACTGACTCCCTACTTTTTCCTAACAGGACAAAATATAGGTGCTGATTTAACATTAAAAAAACCCCCACTTGGGGTGCTCCTCCCACGGCGGTTGGCCACAAAGAGTCTGGGGGTTGAGGGGAGGTCAAGCATAGCCTTTTCACCTTTACCAAAATGGCTTGTCCCCGCTTTGCCACAGCTCCTACCTTATGAGCTTGGTTTTCTTACGCTAATTAAGCAAAAGCTGGCAGGCTGGCAGAAGTGGCCTCAGGATGGACTTCCTGGCTCCTGACCATTTTGCTACTGTGTGTAGGTGTGAGATCAACCATGCGCTCCACTGCAGTTTTGACCCAAAAGCTTTGCTGAACACTGAAGTGGGCTGGCTACTCAATAGATCAAAGTTGTCACTCTACATCTGGAAAAGGAGAGTGACTCTCCAACCTATAAGGATACCTTCCCTCCACTTCCCAAGAAAGCAGTCTGCTTGGAAGTGCCCTGGAGCCTGCTGGAGCCTGGGGTAACAAGATCCGGCCCATCAAGGCTTCTGTCATCACTCAGGTGTTCCATGCACCCCTGGAAGAGAGAAAATTTAAGGACATGAACCAATTTGGAGAAGGCGAACAAGCAAAAATCTGCCTTGAGATCATACAGAGGACCAGTGCTCACCTGAAGCTGTCACTGGTCAAAGACCAAGGCCTCTCCATTATGGTCTCAGGGAAGCTGGGCACTGTCATGAAAGCACAGAAGGACATTGTTGCTAGACTGCAGACTCTGGCCTCAGCAACTGTTGCCATTCCCAAAGAACACCATCACTTTGCTATTGGCAAAAATGGAGAGAAACTGCAAGACTTGGAGCTAAAAACGGCAACCAAAATCCAGATCGCACGCCCAGATGACCCCCGCAATCAGATCAAGATCACTGGCACCCAGGAGGGCACTGAAAAAGCTCACCATGAAGTCTTACTCATCTCTGCCAAGCAGGACAAGCATGCTGTGGAGAGGCTACAAGTGGAGAAAACATTCCACCCCTTCACTGCTGGGCCTACAATTGACTTGTTAGCGAAATCATGCAAGAGACAGGGACACACATCAACATCCCCCCACCGTGAATCGGACAGAAGTCGTCTATACCAGAGAGAAGGAACAGTTGGCTCAGGCTACAGCTCGAACCAAGATTTATGAGGAAAATAAAAAGAAGACCACCATTGCTGTGGAGGTGAAGAAATCTCAGCACAAGTATGTCATCGGGCCCAAGGGCAATTCAGTGCAGGAAATCCTGGAGAGAACTGGAGTTTCTGTTGAGATCCCACCTTCAGACAGCATCTCTGAGACTGTGATACTTCGAGGAGAATCTGAAAAGTTAGGGCAGGCATTGACTAAGGTCTATCTATGCCAAGGCCAACAGTTTCACTATCTCCTCTGCTGCTGCCCCTTCCTGGCTTCACCGTTTCATCATTGGCAAGAAAGGGCAGAACCTGGCCAAGATCACTCAACAGATGCCAAAGGTTCATATTGAGTTCATAGAGGGTGAGGACAAGATCACCCTGGAAGGCCCTATGGAGGATGTAAATGTGACCCAGGAACAGATCGAAGGCATGGACAAAGATTTGATGAACTGGATGGACCATGTAGAGATTAACATCGATCCCAAGTTCCACAGACACCTCATTGGGAAGAATGGCGCCAACATGAACAGAATCAAAGTCCAGTACAAGGTGTCTGTGTGCATCCTTCCTGACTCAGTGGGAAGAGCAACCTGATTCGCATCGAGATCTGCAGGGCATGCAGCAGGCCAAGCGTGAGCTGCTGGAGCTGGCGTCTCACACGGAAAATGAGTGTACCAAGGATCTAATCATTGAGCAGATTTCATAGCACAATCTTTGGGCAGAAGGGTGAATGGATCCATGAAATTTGTGACAAATTCCCAGAGGTTATCATCATCTTTCTAGACTCAGCACAAAAAAGTGATACTGTCCAACTCAGAGGGCCCAAGAATGAGGTGGAAAAATGCACAAAATACATGCAGAAGATGGCGGCAGATTTGGTGGAAAATAAGTTACTCAATTTCTGTTCCGATCTTCAAACAGTTTCACAAGAACATCATAGGGAAAGGAGGCGCAAACATTAACAAGATTCGTGAAGAAAGCAACACCAAGATCGATCTTCCAGCAGAGAATAGCAATTCAGAGACCATTATCATCACAGGCAAGCGAGCCAACTGTGCAGCTGCCAGGAGCAGGATTCTATCTATTCAGAAAGACTTGGCCAACAGAGCTGAGGTGGAGGTCTCGATCCCTGCCAAGCTGCACAACTCCCTCATCGGCACAAAGGGTCGTCTCATCTGCTGCACCATGGAGAAGTGCGGTGGGGTCCACATTCACTTTCCTGTGGAAGGTTCAGGAAGCGACACAGTTATCATCAGGGGTCCATCCTCGGTTATGGAGAAGGCCAAGCAGCAGCTTCTGCACCTGGCAGAAGAGAAGCAAACCAAGAGTTTCACATCCGCCAAGTCAGAACACCACAAATTTCTCATTAGCAAAGGTGGCAAAATTCGCAAGGTGTGTGACAACACCAGAGCCTGCATCATCTTTCCAGCAGCTGAGAACAAGGATCAAGATCTGATTGCCATCATAGGAAAGGAGGATGCCGTCCAGGAGGTGCAGGAGTTGGAGGCCTTGATCCAGAACCTGGATAACGTGGCTGAAGACCACAGGCTGGTGCACCCCAAACACCACCACCACTTTGTCATCGAAGAGGCTGGGTTCTGCAGGAGGTTGCTGAGGAGTATGATGGGATGATAGCTTCCCACGCTCTAGCAGAGTGACAAAGTCACCCTCAAGGGCAGCAAGGACTGTGTGGCCTAGAAATGCTTTCCGGAAATCACTGAGGAATCTGGAAGCTCAGGTGACAGCAGAATGTGCTATTCCCCAGAAAGTCCATTTATCTGTCATGGGCCCCAAAGGTTCCAGAATCCAGCAGATTACTCGGGACTTCAATGTTCAAATTAAATTCCCAGAGAATGGGGACGAAGCTAGGGAGGGGAGAGAGGCCAAGGATGATGACCCTGGCTCTTTTAGGAGGTGTGACATCATCATCACCTCTGGCTGGAAAGAAAAGTGTGCGGCTGCCAAGGAAGCCCTGGAGGCACTGGTTCCTGTCACCACTGAAATGGAGGTGCCCTTTGACCTTCACCATTACATCATTGAGCAGAAAGGAAATGGGATCCGCAAGATGACGGATGAGTTTGAGGTGAACATACATGTCCCAGCACCTGAGCTACTGTCTGACATTGTCACCATCACAGGCCTTGCTGCAAACTTGGACCAGGCCAAGGCTGGGGTGCCAGAGCATGTGAAGGAGCTGTAGGCCGAAGAGGAGGACCGGGCTTTAAGGAGTTTTAAGCTGACTGCCACTGTAGACCCCAAATACCATCCCAAAATAATTGGGAGAAAGGGGGCAGTGATTACCCAAATCCGCTTGGAGCACAACGTGAACATCCAGTTTCCTAAGGATGATGGGAACCAGTCCCAGGACCAAATTACCACCACAGGGTACGAAAAGAATACAGAAGCTTCCCGGGATGCTATATTAAGAATTGTGGAAGAGATGGTTTCCGAGGACATTTCCCTGGACCACCGTGTTCACGCCTGTATCACTGGTGCCCATGGCAAGGCCATCCGCAAAACCATGAATTTAAGGTGGACATTCGCTTTCCACAGAGCAGAGCCCCAGACCCTAACTGCGTCACTGTGACGGGGCTCCCAGAGAACATGAAGGAATCCACTGACCACATCCTAAACCTGGAAGAGGCATACCTGGCGGACGAGGTGGACAGTGAGGTGCTGCAGGTATACATGAAGCCTCCGGTACACGAGTCCAAAGCGCCATCCAGAGGCTTTGTGGCGTGTGATGGGCTGTGGACTGCCCACAGCAGTGAGAAGGCTCCTGACACGAGCAGCTCTGAGGCATTTCCCAGTTTTGAGCCTCAGGTGGCCTCCAAGATCCTCCCACGGGGTCCCAAACAAAGTGACCAAGAGGCCCGAACCCAACCCCCACACAGTCGTCCGTCCCAATCTGGCGCCTCCGTCAACTGCTGACACCCTCCCCACTCCTGAACTCTCAGCGAAACCTGGCGCAGCTAGCTCTGTGTGCGTCCAGTACGGGCCCGGTCAACACCCAGCACGTGCTCAGGATCTGCTCCCTGGCACTTGGCTCTGGGCGCTCCACTGTTTTAACACTAAACAAAGGTAACTGCGCATTCTGTGGTGACACAAACTCTGGCTTCCTGGTCCACCCAGCGTGTCAGTCAGCACTCTGACCAGAGAGCTCCACAGCTGTGGCTAGGATTTGACTTCCTGTGTCACGATCTCAGGAAATAAAATTTCCTTGACTTTATATTAAAAAAAAACAAAAAACTTGCTTGATTTTAGTGGGCTATTCTTCTCTAGTAGGTTTTAACAACTTTTAAACAAGTTTTCCAGTCTAACTAGTTATTATTATATGTAAAAGCTTGTGCGTATGAAGTGCAATGCTTGAGACCCAATTTGTAAAAGTAACTTTCCAGCATCTTTTGTCACTTATAAAAAGAAATTGTGTTTTTCCAGTAAGACTCCAGACACTAAACTGTGGTGACAACAAACATTTTTATTCAACTGGTTCAAAAATTTTTAAAGAATTAATCCATTTAGGTGACCAAATAAGACTTCTAAAAACAAATCTCTGCCAAATAGTTTACGTAATTCTCAACTTCAACTTCTGTTAGGGTAGAATAAACACCCACAGCTAAGAAGTACCATAAACATGTCAATAAAAGGCTAGCCGACACTGAAAGCCTTCCATGACCAGTTACGAGGCTGTTTACAAGAGTGTAAATAAGGGATTAAAACCATGCCGTTGACAAGTTAACTTACCCCTGGGCTCCTTGAAGGCTTGTCAGTTTAGTCTTTGGAGGTCCCCGAATACCATTTTAAGTGTTACCATGTTACTGCTGCTGAGTAACAGCGCAAGTGCTAAAATGCAAAATTCAGATGGTACAGGGTTTGGAAATCATGCAGATTTAGATGCAGAAAAAGAAAATTAAAACAACTCAAGATCCTTTTACAGAGGAAACTGAATAACGAAACAACGTGGCGCTCACAAGTCTAAAGGACGACTTCATTGATAAATGTAACTTGCAAAATGACAGGCCTATTTATCATAATCTAGTTAGGCAAGGGCATTAGGTAAACTACCAACACAAAAACGGTCACATTCTTCCAATTAGAAAACGAGCTCTCAACTCTCACAGAATTAGCAGTTACACAGAAAGTACAATAGAGAATCAATGTGTTATTGCTTTTACATACTTAATTAACAGTGCACTGTGAGAGTGAGTCCTATAAGCGGTTTTATTCAACATTACTACATTCCCCCACCCTTTGGAGGACAAAACCCATTTCACTAAACACTCCAACAGACAACCCACCCTACTGGTTAACGCTACCAGACTTAATGGGTTTCAGGCACAAGGTAAATGGTGGTTTCTTCTACTTTATCCCTATTGCAATTAATTCCACTTTTCAAATCCCAAACTAGAAAGGTGCTGATATTCCCTCTTGTCAATTGATATGCTTTGCTACAAAGCATTTGAAAATAATCAACATTGTTTTGCCCACTCCCCCAAATATTTTCAGAAGGTATGATTTCCCAATGGAGATTTATACAGGCCATGTAAATAGAACATCACCCAAATGCACAGAGGCACTAAGAAAAAGCCAGAGGGCACTGCTTACCATTTTAGGTGCGGTCACCCAGACTTATTAAAAACTAGATTTAAAAAGAAAAAAAAAAAACTGTTCACTTTGGACAATGCAAGAACAAATAGCAATTAAGTCTGGGTATCAGGTGTCAATGCATGACAGGTGATGAATCCATTTGACTTGAGACAACTTTTCAAATAAGTTTATTTGAAGCAAAATAAACTATTGCCAAGAAACTTTATGAAAGTTCCATCTCAAAAGGGTCAAAAAAGGGGAATTAACTGCTATGAATTCTTTGCATTCAGGGCTGCAAAACAAAGACACATATTATTTAAATCAGTTTTATTTAAGAATTTCCAACATTGACAACTCTTATAAAAAGCATCCAAGCACAGGACACAGAACTGCAGCAAACAGCATTCTTAGGGGTAGCTAACAGACATTAGAACTTCCACCCTTCTTTTAGACACCTGAGCCCACTGGTGAACTCTGCTTCCAAGTACTCCTGCAAAGCACACCACAAGCTCAGTCCATGTTCTCAGCCCACCAGCTCCAGTTCACATTACCACACTTACATATCAATAACAGAAGAGAACACACACCATACAGCATTCACAGCAGTTGACAGAGGGGCAGGGAGAATACAAGTATCGTGTCACTTAACACATTCAACTAACGTGGGTTATCTAAGAACAAAACTCACTTAAAGTCTTCCAACAGATGTGGATGTCCTTTGAATGCAAGAAACATTCGTACATTATTTGCTATCATTGCTCTCTGCACACTCTCACCAAAGCCACAGGATGGAGAGACACATCTCGCCAAGTTAAAAAAAATATCCATTATGCACCACCAAGTCTCTGCACGCGCTCTCTCCTTTTCTCGCTCATACTAGCCTTTCATGCCTCGGCACCACCATCAATCCCACACAAGGTTCAAAAGTTCAAACAGCCTTCTGGTTCCATATCACAGCCTTGCGTTCATAGCGTTGATACGACTCCATGAAATAAAGAGTAGCGGATAAAAATGGGACACCCACCGTCAAAGACGCAGCCTGGGATGCGTGATGACGAGTTCTTGAATGAGAAAGCATGTAGACAGAAGGATTCCTATGGCAGAATATTTACAGCACTACTTTCAATGAAGTGCTTCTTCCATAAACATTTGAAATGAGATGAACTGCAGAGATTAAATGAAGGCTTCATATTGTACTTTTGTATATGAGGGGAGACAAGTGTTAAAAAACAAAAACAAAAGAACCAAACACTGTGACACCATGATCTCCCAAAAGGAGATTTTCTCAAGGAAAGAAATCCATATGGTGGGGTTCAAATTAAAACAAGGAGAAAAGAATGTAGTTCTAATCAATGGTTTCCATTTTGAACATGCAAAGAATTCACTTGACAAGTCCAGGGATAAATATTACAGGAGAAACCTTTTGATATCAATTGTAGTGTGTTGGTTTACCACGCAGGCAAACAGCAGTTCACTTTCAACCACTCAATATTTCAACCCCTTCAGGTAACAAAACTTATAAAATTCCTTTAGTTCTTCCTCTTTTTCTAAAGAAAAATGTCAAAAATACTGCTGAATATACTCCACACTGAACAAATCAATTCTGAAAATTCTTAGTACATATGTATTTTACAATATACTTACCATGAGTTTAGAAAAACTGGAATTCCCACCACTCTATATCCACCAACCGTTAACTCGCTGTCTACATTCCCCAGCCAGAAGATTTAGAATCCATGCTAGAGCCAAAGCCTCCATTGAAACCACTGCCTGACCCTGCATTCGATGCTGATCCCCAACCAATTGCTGCCCCAGAATTAGATCCACTGTAAGAGTTGTTTCCAGACCCAAAGGCCTGATTTGGCTCCCTCTGCATGTTGCCTTGGCTTTGGTTATTTCCTGATGGGCCTGACTGGTTCTGCTGGCTGGCTAACATGCCCATCATTCCCCAGCTGCTCTGCAGCGCTGCCTGGGCTGCAGCCATCATGGCTGGATTAATGCTGAATGCACCAAAGTTCATCCCCCCACCCATATTACTACCTTGATTGTTTCCCAAGCCAGCGCCACCCCCTCTACTGTTTCCAAATCCACCCTGATTCCCAAAGCCACCTGGATTACCACCAAATCTTCCACTTCTTTCTAACTGTCTACTGCTATTGTGCTTAGGTTCGGCATTGGATATATGTACGCTGATTCCTTTAATGATCAAGTCCTCTCCACAAAGAGATTGGGCAACCTATAAGAAATAAGGGATGTAAACAGGGGAGATCAAACCACTGATTTATACATCAAAGTAGCAATAAAACCTTGATTTCAAGCATAATTTATCTACACCAGAGGAAAAATATTAAACAAACGCTTATTTCATTTAAACCCCCAATATGGCCTGTAGCTTGAGTAACGACAGCAGTGATATTTGTCTATTTTCAAAAGATAGGTAACATTCCCAAACACTATATCCTGAAAAATATCTAAGGATATATTTTCGATATAGGGATCACAAATGCCTAGGCCCACATATCCCCCAACTTTACAGGATCAGAAAGCTGAGCCAAGGATGGTGATCTGCTGGAACAAATCAGTAAAGAGAACAATACCTGATCATCTGCAAACGTGACAAAGGCGAAGGCCCTGAACGGCTTGGGAATGAAGACGTCCACCACTTCCCCATACTGACAGAAGAATTGCTGTAGTTCGTCAGCAGTCATGTCCTCGGTACAGCGCCCGACAAACACCTTTCTGCTTCTCAAGGGCTCATCGGGGCTTTGCTAGTGAAGTCAAAAGGAAGGAAAAAAACCTCAGAAATATTTTACAAGCAATAAGAAAAAAGTATTATGGTAGGGGATATCACAAAACCTTCCTGCCTTTTTGCACAGGGAATCATTAGCAAGCAGGCATACTCCTGATATTTGCATCAGCACGTCTCTTTCTTGTAAGATTTCAATGAAGAATCAAGTTTTAAGTATGAAAAGGATACAGTCACGCATCACTTAATGATGGGAATACGCTCTGAAAAATGTGTTAAGCAATTTCATCATCGTACAAGCATCAAAGAGTATACTTACTACACAAAGCTGGATGGTACAGCCTACTACACACCAAGGCTATGTGGTATGGCCTAGGTTCCAAACCCATACGGCATGTTACTGTATCGAATCCTAAAGGCTACTGTAATGCAATGGTGTGTGTATTTAAACACAGAAAAGGTATTACTGGGCTAGGCATGTGGCTCATGGGAAGCGGAGGTGTGAGAATTGCCCGAGCCCAGGGGTTTGAGACCAGCCTGGGCACTTGGTGAGACCTCGTCTCTAAAATAAATCAAGAAAAATTAGCTGGGCATGGTGGCTACTTGGAAGGCTCAGACAGAAGGACTGCCTGAGCCCAGCAAGTTGAGGATGTGGTGGCCATAAGCATGCCGTTGCATTCCAGCCTGGGTGACAGAGAGACTCCAACTTGGGAAAAAAATAAAAAAATTTAAAAAACAGAAAAGGCATTATTATACAAGGTATTATAACTTTATGGGACCAGTGTTGTACATGTGATCCACTGTTGACCAAAACTTCACTATATAATTGATACAGAACTGTATTTAGATTTAAAAAGTCAATGATTGAGAAATCTCCTTTCAAAGATGATAGTCCAAATAAGCAAGTCTTGTTTGCCTGCTTGGAAGAAGTGAGACCTTTATAAAAAGATTAATGTATTCTGATTATGCTTTAACACGAGGGAAGACTCAAAAAAAAAACCTCAGAATTATCTTTAAGAGGGCAGGCCCCTTGTAGTACACTCGGAATTTGTTCCTCTGGATCACACAGTCAACCAAAATTGTGAGAAGCTTGTGTCACGATTTATGGAAGAAACATCCTGAGTTTTGGCAAACAGGTGACTGGTCTACCCACCATAACAATGTAACCATCCACCCTGTGCTGAGTGTCAACAGTTTTTGACCAAAGATGGCCCCTGATCTTGCCCTGAGTGACTTTTTTTTTGTTTCCCTGAATGAAAAAAGTCTTCAAAGGAAAATGTTTTGCCGATGTGGAATAGGTGAAACAAACAAACCAACAGAAGCACTAAAAAGCATCAAAAGAGACAAATTCAAAACCTGTTATGAGAGTAGAAAAAGCACCTCAACAGGTCTATTTCATCAAACGAAGAGTACTTTAAAGGTGACTAAAGCTTAAGCATGTAAGAATACAGAATTTCAATTTATATATTCTGGGGGTTTTTTTGGGATGCCCCTCATATAATTATGTAAGAAACTGTCAATGTGACAAAAATAAGACAAAAGGAAGAATAAAATGAATAGCTTTAGTTTGGAAGGCTAATAAACTAAGTATTTCAAACAAACATAAAATACTCAACATGCATTAAGATCCAAAGGCTTCAACAAGGCAAGAGATTTCAAGAACACCCTCCTACTACCTTTCCTAAGTGTATGCAACGTCTTATCTTACAGTGTCTTCTAAGGACGTTTGTCAGTAAAAATTCCCAAAACCTAGGAAAACAGGGCAAAGTACCTTAGAATTAGGAAGTTTACAGTCACACCATCGTCCATCTATCATATGTCGCTGTGACATTACTTTCACCTGGGTTTCATATTCCGTAAAACGAACAAAGCCAAATCCTTTTGAATGGCCAGTTTTAATATCTTTCTTGACCTAGAAAATATTAATTAAATTTACTCTAAAAAAGCACACCCCCCCCCCCAATATCAGAGTCCCTTGACATAAAATCTGAATGGCTTCAATTGGATGCATGAGGCTTAATTAAAACTTAAACCAAGTTAGGGCCAGGCATGTTGGCTCATGTCTATAATCCTAGCACTTTGGGAGGCCAAGGCAGGAGGACTGCTTGAACCCAGGAGCTTGAGACTAGCTAGGCAACATAGTGAGACCTTGACTCTACACACACACACACACACACACACACACACACACACACACACACACAAAAAAAATCAGCCAGGTATGGTGCATGCGCCTACAATCCAAGTCACTCAGGAGGCTAAGGAAAGGAGTTGCAGGCTGCGGTGAGTTGTGATTGTGCCACTGCACTTCAGCCTGGGCAATCGAGCGAGACCTTGACTCAAAAACCAAAACCACAACAGAAGAAAAAACGAAGAACCAACCCCCTTCCCCCTCAAACAAGTTAGTCTTGGGATAAAAGCAAGGAGTTTAATATGTGTCAACACAGTATTTTACAATGAGTACAAGAATAAACTACGTTTACCAATCGTAACAAAATGCGATAAGCATAAAATCTCCCATCATGCACTATATAAAGAAAAAAGCCAATGTCACCTATGTCCCATAAGCCTTCATGCTTATGAAGGATTTTACAATATCACAGGCTAAAAAACAGATGGTATACACATAAAGGAAGACAAATTTCTTTTTCTTTTGAGTCAGAGTCTCACTCTGTTGCCCAGGCTGGAGTGTAGTGGCACGCTCAAGGCTACCACAGCCTCAACCTACTGGGCTCAGGTGATCCTTCTGCCTCAGACTTCCAAGTAGCTCGAACCACGCTTGGTTGACTTTTTTTTTTACTGTAGAGATGAGGTCCCACCATGTTGCTCAGGCTGGTCTTGAACACCCGAGATCAGGCAATCCTCTCACCTGTGCCTCCCAAAGTACTGAGATTACAAGTGTGAGCCACCACTCCCAACCCCAAATTTCTTTTTAAATATCCTGTACGTATAACAAGTATGAAGGACACGGCCACTAAAGTAATGGAAATGCTATGTGTTCATTCACTGGTAAAGAAAGACTGTTCCATGCAATCCAACTTTACCTGAACCATAAGCACTTCCCCAAAGGTACTAAAATAGTCTTTCAGATCCTGTTCAGTTGTTTTCCACGGGAGACCCAACACTATTAAGTCGGATGTTTTCTGGACTGCTCTTTTCACTTTCACCGCTGATGAAGCATCTGTCTCATCCATTTTTCTTTTGTTATCTAAACAAAATGAAGAGAAACCATTTAGAAATCCTCATTATCGCTTCTTTAAAAACACACTACCTTTTATGTCTAGAAATCTAGAGAAGCAAAATAGACTCTAAGAAGTGATGTCAGCATCAAGGGCAGAAAAGAAACCTGGCCAAGTGAATGAAGTGCTTTCCTGGTGTAAATTCAGTGACCGCCCCCCATTCTGGTGTTGTAATACCTCAAGGTTACAAATGATCCCTCTCAACAGGGTTAGCACAACAAAAATAATTCTACTTCGCTCTGTCTTTAAAGCAGGTTAAGTAGGAAAAACACAGGTTAAAAACAGTGTAATACTATCTTTGTGGCTATTAATTACATTGGCTTAGTTACTTGAGTGCCTATAGTATTATTTAGAGGTTCTATCTGGGCACAGTGGCTCACGTCTGTAATCCCTGCACTTTGGGAGGCAGAGGTGAGAGGACTGCCTGAGTCCAGGGGTTCAAGACCAGCCTGGACAACTTGGTGAGACCTCGTCTCTACAATAAATCAAGAAAAATTAGTTGGGCATGGTGGCTACTTGGAAGGCTCAGGCAGAAGGTTGAGACGGAAGGATCACCTGAGCCCAGCAGGTCAAGGCTGCGATAGCCATGAGTGTACCACTGCACTCTAGACTGGGCAACACAGTGAGACTCTGACTTAAAAACAAACAAACAGAACAAAAGTAAAGGTTCTATACCAAAAAATTAGCAACCTTTATATTCCGATGTAGATTTAAGAGTGACTTTTTTCTTTTTATCTTTTCTAAGCTTTCAACAATGAATATACATTAATTTTCTAATAAAAAAGAAAACCAGGCACACTGGTGTGCGCACGTAGTCCCAACTACTAGGGAGGCTGAAGGGGGAGGACCGCTTGAGCTAAGGAGTTCAAGGCTGTAGTGCACTATGATTTGCGCCTACGAATAGCCACCGCATAGCCTGGGCAACAGAGCAAGACCCCGTCTCAAATTTAAAAAGAAAAACCTTAGGTTAATTTAAAAAGCCGAACCTTAGGTTACTTAGAAGGGAAGGGGAGAAGAATTAAATTTTTCTAGACATACAGGTCAATGTTTCGCATACTGATCAAGTTTGGTGTACCTTGTTGCAACATCAAGTTATAAGACCAGAACCCCAAAATCATAACTGGAACTTCACTAATTCAAGATTTGGGGCTGGGCACAGTGGTACACACCTATAATCCCAGATTATAGGAAAAGCTGAGGTGGAAAGACTGCTTGAACCCAGGAGTTTGAGATCAGCCTGGGCAACATACTGACACCTTGACACGACCAAAAAAAAATTTTAAATCAAACAATTAAACAGGTATAGTGGTACCTGTAGCCCCAGCTACTTGGGAGTCTGAGGTAGAAGGATTACCTGAGCCCAGGAGGTCGAGGCTGTGGTGAGCCATGAACATGATACTACACGCCAGCCCAGGCGACAAAGTGAAACCCCAGCTCAAAATGATGTTAACAACAAAAGATCTGTGCTATGGTAATTTTCTTGAGTTGGGGGTCTCACTCTGCTGCCCAGGCTGGAGTGCAGTGGCATGATCACAACAATCATAGCTCACTGGTTCATGGCAGCCTTGACCTCCTGGGCTCAAGAGCTCCTCCTGCCTCAGCCTCCCAAGTGGCTAGGACTGCAGGTGCCACCACTCGTGGCTAATATTATTTACTTATTTCATTATTTTTTGGAGGGTAGAGATAAGGTCTTGCTATGTCACCCAGGCTGGTCTCAAACTCCTGGACTCAAGCAATCTGCCCACCTCAGCCTCTCAAAGCACTGGGATTACAGGTATGAGCCACCATGCCCAGCCTGATACTACAAGTGATGGAGGAAGTGTGCATTTAAGGAAAAAAAGAAGGCAGATTAGCTGAGTGAATGATGTAAGACCAAAAGGACAATAACCAAAACAAAATACTGGAGCACTTTAGAAAACCTATTTACAACACCGATATAACTGCATTCTTAGTAATCCCTTAAATTTGGTGAACTTGGCAACGCTTATTCAGATAGTAATTTTTCTTTTTTAGTTTTTTCATTTTAAAGATGTGAGGTACAATTCATGGTTAGGTATACAAATTTTCATTATGCAGGTACCCTTGTTGATGAGGTATACCCCTTCCCCGGCAGATCCCCACTACTGCCAGATAATTATTTCAATATATCATTTTCTCTTTTAAAATGTTCTGTAATTCCAATTTCCACAAATACAGACTAATAGTTTTCCAAGTTAGTCTAACAGTGACGCTGAAGAAACACATAACTTATAAGAGACATCTGGCCATGATCTATGGATGAGACACAAACTTGACCACACTTCACCATTATTATAAAACCAAATGGTAACACACCTTTGGGATAGTTGACAACATATACCAGATTTCCCCAGCCAGCGTCGGGGGCATGCAAGATTCCTTCCACCAGTCGGACACCTCTCATACACTGAGACACTGGATTCCGGTAGCGCAGCCCACATGCTCCTGGAAACTGGGCCGTGACCGTGGACAGCAGTACCGTCCCATCATCTTCTGATGGTATTTCAATGGGCTCATCATTCTCGTCTTCAGTTACCCGAATATATTCAGACATCTTTTTTTTTTTTTTTCTTAAAAAGAAAAGAGAGATGAATGACCAACACTCACGCCAGAATAACTGTTTCATTAGAATCAGCGAACATATACCACCACTTTATTGTTCTAACTTCTAGAAAAATTCTTGTTTGGATTGTTATACGTACTGGTTATTCCTCAAAATTGATATGAAGACAAGGATAGTGATTTCCTGTCAAACTGTGATGCCTTGCCAGCTCATTCACTTGATAAGTATTTCTCGAGTTCTCACTATGCATCGGGTACTGAAACTAACCGTGAGCCCCACGCGGTTTGCTAGTTACGAGGGCAGGGGGTAAGCCAGAGAAGTAACCACTCATCACAATCAGGAAAGGGCCGGGGAGAACCTAGGTGTCCCAGCGAGCGAGCAACGCGGAAGCCGAGACAGGTGTCAACAACCGGAGAGAGCTCCCGGGGGCCCTTCAGAACTTGGGCAGCCGGGACAGCGGCGACAGGTCCTCGGCGCCGCGGGCCGCCATCTCCCGGCAGCCAGCGCGACACGGCCGGGGGAGGAGCTTTCGGCGCGGCCCGGGGTGGGCCCGCAGGGGCACGCGGCCCGAGCTGGCGGCGTCCCCCAGGGCGCGAAGTCCCGGGGGCTCAGGCCCGGCCCGGGCTCAGGCCAAGCCTCCGCCCAGGCTGCCCGGCGCCGCGGACCCGGCGTGCCCGCGCCAGCCCCAACGACGCTCCCGCGCGAGCCCGCTCAGCAGGCCTGGCCTCGGCCTCCCTTCCCGGGCGGGGCCGAGGCCGCCGCGTGCGCCCCGGGCCGCCCCGACGCGAAAGCCGAGGCCCCCGGGGCGTCCTCAGTGAGCAGCTTCCGCGACTCACCCGCTAGGCCGCTGCTAGGAAGCCCGACAAGGGACCCAAGGTAGCAATGGATCCGACAGCAGCCCAGCTACCGCTCCGTCCCCACAAAATGGCGCTAGGGCCGCCTCCTCCCCCCGTGGGCGTCGTCCTCTCCCACCGGCTCCCCGTCCAGAGGGGGGCACGCCGCACAGGGCCACGACAACCTTCTCCTCAGGGAGCTGGACCCCCCCCTGGGAATTTCGGCATGCGGAGAGACCCTGAAGGCTGAAAGAACGCCAGAACACGGACCTGAAAAACTAAAGACTGAAAAAACCGTGGCTGTGTAGGCTCTTAAGTCCCCCCCACGTAACGTGGCAGATGGTTTCGCCCGATCAACCGCCGGCCCCGGATCTCGGCCGGAGCACGCGCACTTTCAAAGTCCGCGAGAGTAGCGCAGGCTCCGGACCAGAAAGGAGGGGAGGGGGGCGGGGGGCGGGGCCATAAGGGGGCGGGGCTGGGGGG
>CAUYQG010265919.1:0-30687 GCA_963574415.1 Tarsius wallacei
GTAATCCCGCGCCTTGGGAGGCTGAGGTGAGTGGATTGCCTGAGCCCGCGGGTTCGAGACCCGCCTGGGCAGGCGAAACCTCATCTCTACAATAAATCAAAAAAAAATTAGCCGGGCGTGGTAGCGCACGCCTATAGTTCCGGCTACTCGGAAGGCTGAGGCGGAAGGATTGCTGGAGCCCAGCAGGTCGAGGCTGCGGTGGCCGGAAGCGGCCACTGCACTCCAGTCTGGGCGATGTAGTGAGACACCAACTCAAAAAAAAAAAAAAAAAAAAAATTCAAGGAAGAGGTAAACTTAATATTTGCAAAATTTTTCAGTAAATACACACAAACAAATAAAGAAAAAAACCATTCCTCCATTCTTTTCATGAGACTAGAAGAACCATAATAGCAAAATAAGGCAAATATGAAAAAATATAAAAAATGATAAATTCATCCTACTCATGTACATGCAAAAGACTTAAAATACTGCAGGTAGATTTTCAAATATATCCACTAACTGGCCATTTCTCACTATCTCCACCTCTACTATCCTGACATGCCACTGTCACCTTTGCTTTGAATTAGTATGATAATGATGTTCCTACTGCTAACTTTGTCACCCATTTAACAAAGCTACCAGAGGGATCCCTCTGAAATGCAAGTCAGATACTGTCCCTCTTCTGCTCAGACTGCTTCAGTGGCTCCACATCTCAATCAATGAAAGCCAAAGCACTCATAATGGTCTTCAAGGCCCTAGAGCAGGAGTCAGCAAACTGTGGGCCATGGACCAGTTCCAGCCTACTACCTGTTTTTGTATGACCTACAGGAACTAAGAATTTTTCTAAACATATTTTAATATTTGAAAAAAATAAAGAGAAGAAAAATATCTCATGATGTAGAAACTGTATGAAATGCAAACCTCACAAAAAAGATACCTGCGCACGTATGTTTATCGCAGCATTGTTCACAATAGCAAGAACATGGAACCAACTGTGCTGCCCATCAAAAGAGAACTGGATAAAAAAAAAAGTGGTACATATACACAATGGAATATTATACAACCATAGAAGAACAAAATCATGAACTTTGCAGCAACCTGGATGGACTTAGAGTCTATAATACTGAGTGATCTTTCACAGAAACAAAGAACTGAGTACCACATGTTCTTACCTATAGGTGGACCTTGAACAACTACCGTAATACTATAAGAAAAGGACTGCCAGTAGCGGGAAGCTGCGGGGGGCGGGGGCGGGGAGGTGGGATTGACAGTAGTGGAAATCTGCCTGGGGAAGTTGGGGAGACACAACTCATTAACAAGGGTACCTCCACATACCTAACCCTGAATTGTACCCTAAAGCTTTAAAATAAAAAAATTTAAAAGTTAAAAAAAAAGAAATGCAAACCTCAGTGGTTTTAAATAAAGTTTTATTTGCACACAGCCACACCTATTGTTGCTGATAAGTTCTGCTACTCATGGCTTGCAGGCCAAAATGAACAAGCATGAGATGTAGCAGAAGAAAAGTGATTTTATTCCAAAAGCTAACAGATGGGAAAGTGACCTGGCTCATGCCTCAAAAAACCATTTCAAAATTTTGAGTTGAAGATAGGGGATTTTAAAAGAAAAGACTGGAATGAGGAGTACGTAGAGGTGGCACAGGGCGCTGAGCTTAATTAGATGGTTATCTTGAATTGTTGTCCACCTAGAGAGTTAGCCAATACTGTCCCGATTGTGGCCAGGTTGTAGATTAATCACCTTAAGGTGACCTCTAAACAAGAGAATTCTGCAGTGGGGGTCTCCATATATTGTTATTCCAAGGTCAGTCTATGGACTAGCCTCTGGAATTTCTCAAGTAAGTACATAATTACATTATAAAGGGAAAAAAATCCTTAAAATGTAGGCTAAAAGAGAAAAATACCTAAAACTGTTTCTCAAAAACTGAAAGGGAAATTCCTGGTTACCATTTGTTTATGTATTGTGTAAGACTTGACCACACTGGAATCCTCATTCATTGGAAATGCAAGGAATGGTCCTGTACTTGCTCTCTCCTCTGCTTGGATTGCTTTTCTTTCAGTTATGAGTATGGCTCACTCCTCTTCAACTCTTTCAGGTCACTTTATCATTGAGCCCTTCCTGAACACCCAGTGGAAAATTGGATCACTCTTCTACCTTGACCCTGACACTCCCCATCCCCTTTTCCTACCTTGACCCTGACACTCCCCATCCCCTTTTCCCCATTGCACCATCTAACATCCTCTCTGTATCTTACTTATATATATATTTTATTTTTTGGTTCATGATAGGGAGAGAGATTATTGTCTTTTGTTGACTCCTGGCTTGGCACGTAGAAAGTGATCAATAAATGTTGAATAAATAAATAGATGACTTGGCAAATTATAAAAATAGCCTGAATTATTGCATATTCATTTTAAGTTAGATACTGTATTTTTTAGTCATTATCTTTAATTTGCATAACAACCACACAAAGTGGGTATCACTAGTCTGGAGCAAGTACCTGAGGTTCCAAGATGTTATGTGACTTACCCAAGATCTGAGGAGAAACATGTAAATTCGGGTCTTTGGGGAGCATTGTAGTTCTTAAACGAAAGGCATTAAGACTGGGAGATAAACAGTTGGTAAATATTTTTTTCCCATTCTGTGGACTGTCTTCATGCTAGCATGATGGTTTCTTCTGCTTTGTAGAAGCTTTTCAGTTTGATGAGGTCCCACTTGTCTGTCTTATCTCTTATGATATGGGCATTTGGGGTTTTAATCAGGAATTGGTTACCTATTCCAATTTCCTTAAGGGTGTCGCCTGTGTTTTCTAAGGTTCTTATAGTTTGAGGTTTTACCTTTAGGTCTTTGATCCATTTAGAGTTAATTTCTGTGTATGGTGATAGGTAGGGGTCCTGTTTCAATCTTCTGCATATGCTCAGCCAGTTTTCCCACAGCCATTTACTGAATAGGTTGTTGGTGGAGGCTTTGTGAAAGATGAGTTGGTTGAGAAATTGAGGTTTTGCTTTCAGAATCTCTATCCTGTTCCATTGGTTTATATGCTTGTTCTTGTACCAATACCATGCTGCTTTGGTTATTGTAGTCTTATAGTAAAATTTTGGTTATTGTAGTCTTATTGAAGTGTGATACCTCCTGCTTTGTTTCTTTTCCTAAGGATTGTTTTGGTTATTCATGCTTGTTTATGTTTCCATATGAGTTTCTATATTGTCATTTCCAGGTCTGAGAATAATTATGATAGTAATTTAATGGGTATTGCATTGAATCTATAGATTGCCTTGGGTAGAACGGACAGCTTAACAATGTTGATTTTTCCAATTCATGAGCATGGAATATTTTCCCATTTATTTGTGTCTTCTTTGATTTATTTGAAAAGTGTTTTGTAGTAACATCCAGGATCTACAAGGAACTCAAATGTGTTGAAAGAAAGAAAGCAGATAACCCTATTAAAAAGTAGGCAAAAGATATAAATAGATACTTCTCAAAAGAAGACATATGAGCCCCCAACAGGTACATGAAAAAATGCTCAACCTCACCAATCATCAAAGAAATGCAAATTAAAAGCACACTGAGATACTACCTAACTCTAGTCAGGGTGGCCATCATCCATAACTCAAAAAACAACAGATGCTGGAGAGGATGTGGGGAAAAGCAAATACTTCTACACTGTTATTGGGAGTGTAAACTAGTACAACCTCTGTGGAAAATAGTGTGATGATTTCTAAAAGATCTAAAATTCGACCTTCCATACAACCCTGCAATTCTCCTTCTGGGAATATACACAGAGGAACTCAAAGAATTCTACAAACAAAACAAAACAAAACAAAACAACAAAAAAACCCAAAAAAACCTGCATATGCATGTTTATTGCAGCATTATTCACAATAGCAACAACATGGAACCAACCATGCTTCCCATCAGAAGTGGACTGGATTTTTAAAAAATGAAATACATATACACAATGGAATATTATACAGTCATAAAAAAGGACAAAATTATGGACTTTGTGCAACTTGGATGGATTTAGAGTCTATACTACTCAGTGATCTATCACAGAAACAAAGAACTGAGTACCACATGTTCTCACTCATAAGTGGACCCTGAACATTTATCATAATACTATAAGAAAAGGACTGGCAGTAGTGGGACGCTGCCAAGGGACAGAATGGGGGCACATAACATCAATAAGGGTGCCTCATCTCAAAACAGGTAAAGTGGTGACCAAAGAGAGGCCTAAACTTCATCTGTATGATGACCATTCATGTACTTAATCCTAAATTATACCCCACATCTTTAAAAGAAAAGAAAAATATGGGAGCTATTGTCATAGAAAGATCCTGGGCTAACCAAGTCCCCCAATACCTTATGCTATTTAGAAAATCAAGATAAAGATTTTGCTGGTTTGAGAAGTAGTTTAAACTGGGACAAGCATCGTTATTCTATTCGCAATGAAGCAAATTCAATCCAATAGCAATTCAAAAGGAATTTAAGTTCAGAAAAAGACCTCTGAATAAACAAATCAGTAGGCACTGGGATGGCAAACATGCTTATCATGTTTCCATAAGTGCCACCTGTCACGGTCATATCACAGATGATGGCTATAAAATTAATATCACATGGAGTTAAAAAGAGCTATGGAGACAGAATGCATTGCAAAGACCTAATAACTACTGCAAGTGAAATATTTTGTAGTATAAAGATGAAACTAATAACAGTCATTATAGACCAACACTGCTGCACTTAGGGACTAAGATTCCATTTGCTCTGAGGATGGAGAAGTCTAATTTTATAGTTGGTAATTTTGTAGCTGCACAAGGTTCGTTTATGAAATCATTTAGCAATATTTAATGTTTCAAAATCAAATATTGTATTTATTTGTTTCTCTTTCTTCTAGGGCAAGTAAAGTTACAACTGTTCTTTCCTAGAGTTTATCAAGGTTGCCAAGTGAAGGTTTACAAATATGACTTACATATTATCTCTTGGGCTTCTGCAGTAAATATCCATAAGGCAAGGCAAGTAAATGTATGGGATGATTTTAGTGACTGATTCTCGCATCTGGGTTAACATTAAAATCATCTGGAAATGTTTAAAAAGTACCTATGCCTGGGCCTGGCACCAGAGATTTTAATATAATTAGTCTGTAGTAGAGTCTGGACATTAGTATTTTATAAATTGTCCCCAGGAAATTCTACTGGGAGTGAGGACCACTGCTCTGAAGCTGGATTTTCACATCTAAGAGCCACATTGTATCTATATAGAGGGATGACTTTCCAGTTACTAATTCTCATTGAGGAGAGTCTCCAACTAATCCCCAATTCATTGTGTCTCTTATTCAGGCTTCTAAAAAGTTGAATTGCAGCCTCTGTGATGTGAAAAATTGGAGACTTAAGATGAAAAGTAAGGAATACAGGAGTTTCCTAATTGGTTCTTCAAAGTGCCTAGAAAAAGGCCAATACTATTTATATTAGTTCATTTGATTCGATTTCAACAGATATCAGATGTTCAGAGGAATACCCTTATAATGGTTAAGAGTACAGGCAGTGTAGAAAAATAGCCTGATTTCAGCTCCCAGTTCAGCCACTTATTAGCTGTATGGATTGTGATAATTACTTACTTCTCTGTTCCCTAGTTTTTTGTTTGTTTGTTTTTGTTTTGTTTTTTTAATGTTTAAAGCAGTGCTAACAGAAATTCCTAGTGTAAATTAATAAATATTTTCTGTAAGAAGTACTATTATAGTTATTTTGTGCTGGGTGAAAACTATAGCCGAAAAGTTCAGTGAGGATCATGAAGACGTTTGTCTTTATAAGAAATCTATGGGTCCTAGGTTAAGGAAGACTATAATACTCTTTCTTGATCTCATTCACTCAAATTAAAATAATTCTCACTTGTATGTAAATGCTCCCAAATCAATATTCCCACCCTGACACCTCTCTAAACTTCAAGTTCCATACAGCACTTTTGAATTCCTTTGGGTCATCTCCAACTGGACATCTCATATGAACCTCCAATTCATCGTGCTTAAACTTACATTTTCTCTGCCACGTTCTAGTCTGCTCCTTTTCTCTCCCTCTCAGTGTTGGATTGTAGCTTCACCACCTAACTTAGAAAAACCTTCTACTATTCACCCACACCTAAAACAAGCAATGTATTTTCTAGTTCTGTCTACTACTTTGCATCCAAATGTCTTTTAAATCCATTCTCTCCTCATCATTCTAACTGTGTCTGCCTTACCCTATGCTTGGAAGGCAGTATGGTAAAGCGGAGACTGGTGAGTTACTTATCTTATTACCTGTAAAATTATCATGTAAAATCTACCTTTGCCAGCTAGGGAAACAAAGTAGAAAGAGTGCAGTCTACAGGATCCATTCCAGCTCTGATACATACTTATGCAGTTGCTTTGACAAAGTTACTGAACTTTTGATTCTCACTTTGCTCATCTGTAAAATGAGTAAATACATAACTTGTCATCCTAATTAGTGATCCTAATACCTTCCTTGAGTGTAATACTCAGTGTAATGGAGACAGAAGACTTCGAGAAAGGGAACTTCCCTTTGAATCTGTTGATGCGTGTCATCGGATATTGCAAACAACATAGCTCAGTAGCCAAAGGAAACTTTAAAATAATTTTATTCTTTACTAGCATCTCTTGAGAAGTGTTAGTGTCAGGTCTAACTCACAATCTATAATACTAAGCCTTAAAGTATCCTTCTTCCATGCCTTAATTATCTTCAACCCACGTCTTCCCCAGAGCCTTTCCCATGTCTAAATTCTCTCCAACCCCAAACCTGATTCAATATGATTAAAGACAAACAAACACCATTTCCGCTACATTGTCAACTATTCTTCTCCTTTTAAATTCATTCCTCCTTTATTCCAGAAAGCAAGACTCCTCAGACTCCAGTAGTGGAAAGGAGGGACAGTAAGTAGCTGAGGGTGGGGTAGAGTGGGGGGACAAAACCAAGAGAACAAGAATAGGATTCTCTTTTTCTTGAAGGGGATGGCAGCCTGTAAAACTTCGAAAATCAACAATGTTTATCCTGTCACAGGAGCCATTATTTAAGCCATTAACATCTTTTTTCTTGTCTATTGCAGCAGCCTCCTGACCTGATCTGCATCTTCCTACCTGCAGTCTCTCCACGCTGATCCATCTTTCATAATGCCACTAAAGTAATTTTTCTGAAAAAATAAAAAAGCTCTGGAGATAGCAATATTTCTCTGTCACCCCTAACCCAGGCTTCCCACCAACTATAGGATGAAGTTTAAAGGTCAGTATTTAAGGTAAAGCACAGTCTATCCGCCTATATATTTTCTGCTTCTTTTCCAATTGTCCAATTCCATTGACTCCTTTCCCCACCCCTGCCTTCATCATTCACTCAATATGCTAAATAGTAAGAACATATTATCCTGTTTCAGGTTTCAATAAATCTACACATGTTGTTTCCTCTGACTGGAGGATCATTCTATCTTTCTATCTTTTTCTTTATGTGTATGTTTGCATTTTTATGCTAGAGAGCACTGAGAAATATTAAGCTTTTCTTTTTCTCATTATTCACAGGGACATCTATTTCTGGTATTTTGTATAAAACATTCATTAGATGACAAGTAGTCATCAAGTACCTCCATGCCCCAGGTCACACAGATCTCCTAAAGCAGATCCAGGAATAGAAATATTACTTTTCTTTGTCTTTCCAGTTCTGCGTTCTTTCTACTACACCACGTTGCATTATAAAGGCCAAATGCTATGTCAGGCATTAAGGATGAAATTATCTTAGAATGATCATCTGTTATGAAAGCCTCTTAGAAAACATGTCTGCTTGACTTGAGTTGTAACTAAAGCTTTCTGCTATCCCTTAGTGGCATTAGGGAGCAGAGTTCTAATGCTGGTCCCCTCTTGTGTTTTTCTATAACTGTGTCTCACCCTATTAGACTATGCAATTAACCATGACCGAGACACTTTTTTTTTAAACTGGTGGTTACATGCATCCCTTGCCATGACCATTGAAAGTGCATCCATAATTTCAGTATCCTTCTAGGCAAGTAAAGAACTGGAATGACCTTGCATGGCCTTGGGGAGGAGAACAGATGAAACCCCAGCTGTAGCAGAGAGTTCCAATTTACTGCCACTCTGCTGATTATATGCTTGTATATTTCCTGAAATAGTGAAAAGCTGTTAGGGCTGTAAAGTAAATAGAAGACAGACAAGATGGCTGGTGGTGAGAGTTTGTAATCTCAGAGATTATGGTGAAATGAACATTGGGTATCTGTATTGATGCTCTCAACATATGTGAGAGATGTTTGCACCACTTAGGAATCATAGAGAAAGGTGTTTTTTGATGATGTCCTCCCTTTTCAAGGTGAAGTGGTAAATGTGGTTGATACTGCAACAGCAACCAGAAATCAAACACAGAAATAAGGATATTGTAATATCCAACATTACAGTATTTGGAAGCCCCGTGCTTATAAACTCAAGTTTACCATGCTTTTTAGCTTAAAGGGTGCTTTTATAAACTCTATCGAATTTGAGTCTAGTGACGTGATGACAACAACTGTAATGCAAGGACAATGATAATTATCACCATTGTTCCCACGAGGAAACAGGAATAGAGTGGTGACGACTTGACCAAAGTCACTCAGCTTGTCAATAGGGGAACCCAGGTCTGTCATTTTACAGCATCATACTGGTGACTTTCTCTTAAAAACATAGTCTCTGTAGGACTAGAGGATTGAGAGGGAAGAGAGAGAAAAGGGAATGACAAGCTTTGAACTTTCACCATGAGCTAAAAGCTGTGCTAACTGCTTTTTATCTTATTTCAACCTCACAACAACTCTATGTAGACCTTGTCTTCCTGAGACTGAGTGCTAAAACCAAAAAAATGTGGTCAACTTACGTGAGGTCTTCTGAATTCTATTGAATGGATGAGGCTTGCTGTGATTTGGTAACTTGTCCCCCAAAGTGTATGGTTCTTATGGAATGTTTGTACATGTAAACAAAATAATTTTACAATTATGCTATCAAAAAATTCATGTTTTAAGTACATACTTGGTGGAAATTATATTCTGCATTCGAGATACAAAAATAAGAATTGATTGAATTAAAACATGAACATTTACACCATTTATAATCTGACTTAATTGCAGTTTTACAATTTAAATTACAAGAATAAGATAATATAGGGAGACATAATATAAAAATTAAACTTTAAAAAGAGAAGGGCTTGAAGGAGTAAAACAGAAAATGTATAAAGAAATAATAAAAAAGGTTTTTTAAAATAGTGGCTTTAAAAATTGCTGGTTGAAGAAAAGCTAGGAAGATAAAAAAAAAAACCTTATTAAATGGACACCTGCAAATATAAAACAAATCCTGGGAGTCGTTGCCAGAAAAAGGGAGCTCTGTGACTAAGGAGTGATTTGTTATAAAAACAGGACTGAATCCAAGGATGGTGGAGGAGGCTGGTGGGAAATAAAAGTAATGCTCTAGGGCCTGTTGACCTGCCTATTGAAGGATGGAAACAACCTGTGAGGATGGGTTTGGTCTTAAAACACTATTTTCAATAATGGATGTTCTATTTACATAGCTGCATAGTCACCGTTCATACGGATGGTTAGAAAACTCAAAAGGCGCCGAACTCAAAATATGTCATAGTGCATACAATCTGAAATCTTTGACATGAAGGGCATGGCCAAAACCCACTTTGTCTTTTTCAGGGCTATGCATCAACCTTAAGCCTGATTAGGAATATTTAACTATGAATCCTAACCCAAGAGTCTCTGACAATCCTGCCACCAGGAGTCTGAAAGTTATAGTAGCTTTGACAGAGTAGTCTGGGCACTTGGGGAATTCATATAAAACCTGTTTTCTGAAGGAATTCACATAAGTGACAGGGGACTGTCAATTTATACCAGAAATTGAGCTATTTATAAACTCTAAAATGGAATTTAAACCTAAGAGTGGCTTCAATAATACATGAATTAATAATGAAAAATCTTATGAGTAGGAAGTACTTTGCAGACCCAATTTCAACATGAGATAATCAAATATACAAAATAATAGTAAGCTATTTAATATCCTCTTATCATTTTCCTTGTTTCTTTTAGAACTGTAGGTAAAACTGTTACTTCTCACAACTTTATGTATAAAGTAAGCCCCCATTTCTTTCTCAAAGGAGTTTCTGGCAAGAGCCTAAATATCTCTCAACCTTTAAATTATAGACACTCCTTTAACCTAATTACGGATGCATTAAGTTAATTAGGTTATGTATAATATCCTTTCCATTCCAATCAACCTCAAGGCTGGAGATTTCTATTCCCTTAGTCACATTTCTGGCATTCCCTTTACCTGTCATCTCTCTAGAGAGCTCCTGTCAGTTTTCTTCATCCTCTGTCAGAAGTGGAGCCCGACCTCCTCTCTTCTCTCTCTCTTTATCTAATTGTGTCCTCAACATAATCTTACACAAGGCTATAAGCACCTTATGTCCTTGTTTTCAAACAATTATACCATATATTACTAAATATTTTTGCTACTACTCTTAGCATGGTGAAAGCACTCAATAAATATTCCTTTACTGTGTTCTTGTTGAATACAAGAAGTTTTCATCTTGTAAAATTTACCCTAGCAGCCTGAGAAACTGAGTGGATTTATATAGACACTGACTTCCCCAACTGGCAATATGAAAATAATAAGGGATGCAGCTTTTCTGTTGAAGCATTAGATATGGAAATACCCTAAACCTGAAACATGCTAATATTATATGATGAAACAAATATAGTATATAGAATGTGGCCAAATTGTATAAACAAAAGATCGAATGAATTCTTAGTGGCCTCCCTCTGGGAGTTTACAGTTTAGCACTTGCAGTTAACTATCACATGCATATTTCTTCAAAAGTATTATCTCACTTGTTTTAATGGTCTCTTTCAAATTCAAAGAAGATGACCTGACATCATTATTGACTGTGCCTGGCACACAGTGGGCATGCATATCTGCTAAGTGGCCAGTCATGACTAGAAGCAGCGTTTCTCTTAAGCTGATTTTTATAAAGTTATGCTCCATGTCATTAATAAACTGGAGAAATTAGATAAAGGTATGTCAGGTACAGGGTGACTTGATTTCCTCAAAGCCATTGAACTGCTTAAAAATTTCCCTTGAAATAAATGAGTACTGTGGTATTTTAATGCAGCAGCAGAAGAAGTTCACATGGATCAGTCTTGTATGTATAGTTTCATGTTCACAATGTTATATATATAAAATTGTTCATAAAAAGGGCGAACTATAAAAATTATAGACATCTGTCACTCTTACTACTGCAATAAATGAAAAGTTATGTAAATTAGAAAAATAAAGTGTAATTCAAATCTTTCCTTTTCCATTTTCAGACATCATCCTTTCCTGACTCGGCATTTAATGCGCTCATTTCTATGGCCCTTCACTACCTGCCTTTCCAATACGATCTTCCGCTTTACTATGTATGTGGCGGGACAATCATTCTGAGTATTGGTGGTGTGTGTTCTCTGCCTCCAGATTGATCAGATCTTGATTCCAAATGAGGTCAAACTTCAGAACCAATTCTATCCTGTTTTTATTTCTTTTTTGCTCGTATTGTTGTGTTTTTAGTTCATGTTGCTGGTTATGCTTAGGGCTCAAAAGTTATGCTTGGATTATGTCTGTTTGGTTGTTATGCAAATATTCTGTTCAATAAATTAACATTGTTTTCTATTATCAGGATAGATTTCTATTGTTTTACCTTTTTTCCTCTTTCCTTACCTAAAATTTTACTTACCTCCAGAAAAGACACTGTGTGCTAATTCTTTTTCTACTCTATTAGGAAATAAAAATTTCCAAATTTCCCCAGAATTTTGCCCATTAAAATTCAAATAACCTTCTTGGTCTTCACTCTTCCAGGACAGCCATGTCCATCTTTTTTATATAATTTCCAACTTCTGGTTTTCAGTTTCCTAAAGACTTTCCTTAAGCTGCCAAACAGAGATGTGGAACATGCACTAAATACTTCATTACTGTTTAAACCTCCCACATTTATTTTTAAGTTCTGATAACTGTATGTTTATTATGCCTCATTATCCAATTTAGCATGCTTTTTATATTATAAGGGCTATAAAGAAAACACATTTTTAAAAACTCCACTTTTTTATTTAGCCCTAGCTTTGTTTCTAGGAACCTGCAGTGACAACAAACTTTGCTTTGTTATCTAATAACAAATGGAAAAGAACAGGAGCCATTAATTTTCAGAGAAATTCTGAAACCAAAAGAAGCAAGCAGGTGGATACATTTCCTCCTAGAGGGATAAGGAAAAAGACATACAACATGCAACTAAATGGGACAAAAAAGAAAAAAAAATAGCATATGCCAAATCATAAAATTAAGAAAAAAAAAAAGGTGAGGAGTAGGTGAAAAAGACATCTGGGGCTCCCAAAGAGAAAAACTGTGGTCTAAGGCCAGCTACCGAAGCCAGATTGGCGATCTAGAGGAGAGGTAGGTGGGGAGGAGGGGAGAGAGACAGAGAAAGAGAGGGAAAGGAGGTCGGGGGAGGAAGGAGAACGAGAGAAGGAGGGAGAGAGGGAGAAAGAAGTAGGAAGGGAGAGAAAATTGAAGTGAGAGAGAACGGAAGGAGAAAAATGAGAAAGGGAAGAAAAGAGGGGGAAGAAGAGAGTGGGAGAAGTAGGGAGAGAGAAAAGGGGAGAGAGAGGAGGGAAAAGGGGGGGGTTAAAAGAGGAAGGGTGAGAAGTAGAAAAGAGAGAGAAAGACAGGAGAGGGAGGAAGGATGTGAGATATAGACGAGAGTAGAGAGTAGAAACAAGAGGATGAGACAAAGGAAGAGAATGGGAGACAGGAAGGAAGGGAAAGGAAAAGAAAAAAGAGAGGGAGGACAAAGGAGAGAGAGATGGAAAAGGAGAGTAGGAGAAGGAAATGGGAGAAAGAGGGAGGGAGAGAGAGGAAAAGCTTTTGGAAACCTACTTGTGATTCAGTCAGGTCCTGGTTGAGCTCTACCAGCTGTATCCTCACCAACAAGTCAGTGAAGGTCACAAGCAAATGTTTAAAGCTCAGTTGAGCAAGCTCCTCATTGGTGTTTAATTAGTTGGAAGCAGACTGATATTTTAGTTAGAGCAAGTTTCTGCACCTGTTATTTGCAAGACCTTCTTTTACGTTATGACACCCAAATATGATGGATGCAATTGTATTTGAAAGGAAGATTTAGTAGCCTGTAAGGCAATATACTGTCAGTGACAACATGAACACACCCTGGATATGGCCCCAAGCAGGAGTTTTGAGGCCAGGGAGGGATTCTGGAGGTGGCCTTCCTCTCAGGCTCCAAGCCTGGGCATACAGATTATGCTGAGGTCAGAGGCAAAGTGTTTTTTTGTGTCTGCTGACCACATCTTCAGCTATGCATATTATTCTTGTTCACCCTTCTATGAGACAGTCATCTCCCATCTCCCACCCTCTCTTCCCCAACCTCAAGCTGGTTCAGACCATATAGGCCTCCCTGGATCAATGCCCATAACCTTTGGTTACCCTTAGTCCATTGTAATACTAAGAATTCCACACCTAGAGAAGAATCATAGCCATTTTGTGTACATGCGAAGTGTGAAGAAGCATGTTCTAACATTATGCTTGTGCACTAGAAAGCCCACCCTTTGCATATTTAACCCTGCACTCCTCCCTATGTAAAATGCTATATGACCTGTGTGACTTTTACAATCAGCACTGGTTTTTCCTGTCCAGTTGGCAGCTCCTGGACCTTCCTTGTATATTCTTGAATAAAGCCCATGTCTCCTCCATTGTCTCTGGGTCATTTCTTCGACCCCTCTGATACAGTGTCTTTGGGAGTCAGGCAGAACATGTGACTGAACATTGTGATGAAAAATATTTTTTATTGCCCTCTCAAGCCTCAAATCCAAAATGTCATGGCATATTTAAGGAGGGCGTTTTGCACAAAGATTTCAAATTTATGCTCACTCTTTTATTCACTTTTCATTTTTTAAATTCGAATAATCAAAGCTTTAAAATGTTTTAAATTCTGCTTAGTTTTAAACGTTCTAAAGTTTGATGTTTTAAATTCTGCTAATAATCAAAGCATTAGTAAAGTCCTCATAATGTTAAAAACTTTGTGATATATCTCTTTCCCTGGTGAAGCATTCCTGAGCTGAAACAATTGGATTAACTGCTGTAAAGAGCATTGTTTGATTCAAATAGAGTCATGATTGAATGCCATGACCTGGGGTCAAAATGCCTGGCTTTAAATCCTAGGTCACCATTTATTGATGTATTGAATGGTGATGGCATCAGAAGATGGAAAATGGAGGAACATACTTAACATTTTTGCACAAATTACTCATCATGGACACACAAAAAATTTCCCTGTGTGCACATTCCCTGACCAGGGACTATCTGTTGCAAATGCTGGTATGACATGGTTTTTATTTTTTGTTACACAAACACAAGCACAGGACTAAAAGACTTTTTGAACAGAGAAGCATAGGGATTTACAGTTATCAAAGCATATCTTACTTATTGTCTTTTGACCCTCGTGACAGTGCTGCCCATTAAGCATAACAAGCATTATTATTCTATGTTATTGACTTTATAGATTCTAAAAAGTTCAAAGATATTATTACTTATTTAATTCTCAGCCAGCTGCCTTTCTGACTTTGGTTCACATTATGTTGGGGGAAGCAAGGACTTCTAGTGTTAAGTCTGAATCCTCCTTTTATGACTTAAATTACTTTAACTCTTATAATCTATAAAACAGAAGATAATATTATCACACAGGGTAAGAAATGGCAGAAGATAACATGTAAAGTGCCTAGCCCCTTGTCTGGCACATTTTAGGCAGACAAAAGCAGAAGCTACTTTTATTTCTAGAAAATTGCCTTACCTTTGATTAACAGTATCATCTTTTAACTATAACATATTGTTATTTTTCCTAATCACTTTAATAATATATTTTCATTGTCAAAGGTGCATAAAACTCAGACAGGAACAAAGAAGAAAATTAAAATCACCCACGATTTCACCACTTAGAAATATGCACTAATATTTTGGCATTGAGGTGTATATCTTTGTAGTCTATGTCATGTACCTGTATGTCCATAAAACACACACAGCTGGCTTCATAGGTTTATGCTTGTGTAGTTGAACAGGACCTTACATTTAGATGGGCTCTATATTTGGTTTAATGTTCTGCTGTTGATTTCTTGAAATTCTTTATAAATTTTGAGTAAGGGTGCCCACATTTTCATTTTTCATTTGGCTTTACAAATTATATAGCTGGTCTAGCACTCATCTTAGAATTCAAAAAAATTAGGATGATGCCTGGAATTAAAATTGGAATATACACTATTCGGTAACCTGCCTTTTGCACATAATAAATTCTGTAGATTTTTTCATGTCACAAAATATTTTTTGTAGGATGATTTGCGTGATGCATGGTGATGTGGTGTATGGTCCAATGAAGTCCCAATGTTCACAGTTTGTATTCCTGTCACTACTATTGGCTTCGGTTTACAATAACCCATTACAAGTCCTGAAGAGACATAGAGGCACATTACTGAAAATAAACAATTTCAAGATGTATTTAAAATACACTGTCTAGGCAGATTGTTAGGTAGAATTAATTGACAAACTATGAATTCTTAAAAATGCTATGTCTTTCAAATCATAAGAGTTTACCTACTGAAATGCATTATCTTTCTATGTTATTGGAATTCTCAAACTGGCATTATTAAGTGATGTGTTAGGAAATCTTACCTCTGTTCATTTACGGAGGTAATATTTTGCTTGCCTTTCCCAAGCACATACCAAGGGAGGAGTAAAGAATTTATAACTGACCTAGCACTTAAACCTAACCTGATGTACATTACAAGGTGACTAGAGTAATACTTTATTCTGCATATAAACTCTTAAACTTGGTAATGAATCTGAAAAAGTAACTGTTAACAAACAGTTAAAAAAAAGACTAAATCTTTTTTCTAATATCTGAGTAGTATAAAATGATAAGAGAAGAACACTTGACAAATGAGTCCAATAAAAGAATCTCTAATTGCAGAAAAGAGGTTCAAAAGTGATTTTGCAAATCAAAGAGAGCATTTGGGATTAGATCTCAAAATGAAGACTGGAGCCCTACATCTTTATTACAGCAAGAATGGCGAGCCAAGCAAGCTTAAAAGGTGGTCACGTGAAAGAGGGAAGAGAATAGAATCTTGATTATAGTAAATTTAAAATTGGCCTGACTAGAAATGGTAAGTTTAGCAGAAAGGCAACGGAAATTACACTGGAACTTGGCGTAGCTCTCAGAAAGTAGACTTGCTGAATAATAACAGCCAATTTCATGGCTTTGAGAGCTCATAGAATCATCAAATATACATGCATAGCTCCTTTAAAAAGCTATGCTTTTTTCCAGCTTTGATTTTGAGAATCTCTTTACAGATTTAGTTAGTTAAGTCAGTTCTATTAATCTATTGCAAATGTTATTAATTTTCAGTAGTGTGCCTTTATGTCCCTTCAGAAATCTTGCTACACTGAAGTGAATAATAGATCAAATATCCAAACTGGGACTATCAGGGTTTCATTGGACATCATTTAATAGTTCCTGTCTAATAATTCCACTAACATAGAAAGGTAATGTCTTTCCTACCACTCAGACTCAGTAAAGTGGATCCTTGATGCAGTTTATAAGATACAGCATTTTTGAGACTCCATGGTATGTGAATTAATTTAACATGTTTAACTGGTGAAATAGTAAAATTTATATACATGAATGTATTTTTCACACATTTTTAAAAGTTTAATTGATACATAGGATTTGTACATATTGATGTACATGTAATTTTTTTCACTAGTCATTTATTTTGGGCTGAATTAAATTGTTAATTTTTAAACATTTTTTGAATATAGAAACATTTGTGATTCGTTATTAATTTTTTAATTTTAGAGTTATGGGGTACATGTGAGGATCTACTACATAAGTAAATTGCGTGCAGGCGAAATTTGGGCTTCTAGTGAGCCCTCTCTCCCCTTGGTAGTGGACATGGTACCCAGTGTGTGGTTGTGTGACCCTTATTCCTCCTCCTTCCCTCGCTCCTTCAGGAGTGTCCAGCATCTGTTGTTCCTTCCTTTGTGCTCAAGTGTCCAGTGTTCAGGGCCCACTTATGAGTGAGAACATGCAGTATTCAGTTTATTGTTTCTGTGATAGTACACTTAAAATGATAGTCTCCAGTTGCATCCATTTTGCTGCCAAGCACATGATTTTGTTCTTCTTTATGGTCATGTAGTATTCGACTGTGTATATTTACCACAATTTCTTTATCCAGTTCAATTTCAATGGGCATCCGGGTTGGTTCCATGTTTTTGCCATTGTGAATAGTGACACAATGAACATACATGAGCAGGTACCTTCTTGGTTAGAGTAATTTATGTTCCTCTGGGTAGATTCCCAGTAATGGGATACATGTAATATTTTGTTACATGCGTAGAATGTATTATGATCAAGTATGGAAATTTAGGGTATCCATCACCTTGAGTATTTATCATTTCTATGTGTTGAGAGCATTCCAAGCACTCTCTTCTAGCTATTTTAAAAGTATAATACATTGTTAACTGTAACCACCCTACTCTACTGTTGAACATAAAAACTTATTCCTTCTAACTGTGTCATTGTATTTAATAATCAACCTCTATTAATCCGTGCCCTCACACCATTTCCAACCTTTTTTATTTATTGTTCTACCCTCCACCTTCATAAGATCAGCTTGTTTAGCTACCATACATGGATGAGAATATGCAATAATTATCTTTCTGTGCACGGCTTATTTCACTTTACATAATGATCTCCGGTTCCATCCATGTTGCTGCAAATGACAGGATTTCATTTTTTTATGGCTGAATAATATTCTTTTGTGTGTGTGTGTATATATATATACATATACACACACATATATCACATTTTAAGATCAATTAAATTGTTGATGGACATTTGGGTTGATTCCATATCTTTGCTATTGTGAATTGTGTTGTTGCAATAGACATGCAGGTGCAGATTTCCATTTGAAACATTTGTTTCCTTTCCTTTAAAGAAATATTCAGTAGCGGAATTGCTGGATCATGTGGTAGATCTATTTTTGGTTTTTTGGAACAAGCTCCATACTGTTTTAAAAAATTGATGCACTAATTAACATTCCCACTAACAGTGTATAAGAGT
Organism: Tarsius wallacei; assembly: GCA_963574415.1. Classification (NCBI taxonomy): domain Eukaryota; kingdom Metazoa; phylum Chordata; class Mammalia; order Primates; family Tarsiidae; genus Tarsius; species Tarsius wallacei. Next base: position 18,204 of record CAUYQG010265919.1, read on the forward strand.
ACCTTTTTCTCCACATCCTTGCCAACATCTGTTATTTTTTGTGTTTTTAATAATAACCATTTTAACTGGGGTAAAATGATTTACATTTCCATGATGATTAATTATGTTGAAAAATTTTTTATATACCTGATGTCCATTTTTATGTCCTCTTTTCAAAAATGTCTATTATGTCTTTTGCCTAAGTTTTAATATAATTATTTCTTTTCTTACTGTCAAGTTGTTTGCGTTAGTTGTTACCCTGGATACATATCTCTTGCAGGATGAATACTTTGCAAATATTTTTTTCTCATTCCACAAGTTGCATCTTCATTCTGCTGATTATTTCCTTTGCTATGCAGAAGATTATTACTTTAAGATATTGCCGTTTGTCTATTTTTGTTTCCTTTGCTTGTCCTTTTGAGATCTTAACCATAAAATATTTGCCTAGATCAATGCCATGAAGTTTCCCGTGTTTTTTTTTTTGTAGATTTTTTAAAAATTGGGTGCTGTGTAAGTCTCTAATCCATTTTGAATTGATTTTTGTATATGGTAAGAGATAGGGGTCCAGTTTTATTCCTTTTCATATGGATATCCTATTTTCCCAGCACCATTTATTGAGAAGCGGAGTCCTTTTCCAAATGCAAATTTTTGGTTCCTTTGTTGAAAATCAGTTAACTGTAAATATATGGATTTATTTCTAAGTTCTCTGTTCTGTTCCTTGGTTCATGTGGTTGTGTTTATGCCAATACTATACTGTTTTGTTTACTTTAGCTTGTAGAAAATTTTTAAGCCAGAAATTCTGATGTCTTCAGATTTGTTCTTTTTATTCAGGATTGCTTTGGCTACTTGGAGTCTTTTGTGGTTTTATTTGAATTTTATGATTGTTTTTTCTCCTACTGTGAAAAATGCCATAGGTATTTTTATAGCAATTGCACTGAACCTGTAGATGGCTTTGGATCATACGGTCATTTTAGCAATATCATTTCTTCTGATCCCTGAGTATGAGATGTCTTTATTTATTTATTTATTTTTTGAGTTGGAGTCTTACTCTGTCACCCAGACTGGAGTGCAGTGGCCGCTCCCAGCCACCGCAGCCTCGACCTGCTGGGCTCCGGCGATCCTTCCGCCTCAGCCTTCCAAGTAGCTGGAACTACAGGCGCGCGTTGCCACGCCCGGCTAATTTTTTGATTTATTGTAGAGATGAGGTCTCGCCAAGTTGCCCGGGCGGGTCTCAAACCCGCGGGGTCAGGCAATCCACTCACCTCAGCCTCCCAAGGTGCGGGATTACAGGCTGAGCCACCGAGTCGGCTGAGATGTCTTTATATATGTTTATGTCCTCTTCAATTTATTTCACCAGTGTTTGGTAGTCTTCCTTGTAGAAGTATTTCATCCCCTTGATTAAATTTATTTTCATAGCTATTGCAAATGGGATTGCCATCTTAATTTCTTTTTCTTTTAACTTGTTTAAAATTTACTTTAAAGATGTGGGGTAAAATTCAGGATTAGGTGTACAAGTGGTCATCATACAGGTAAAGTTTGGGCCTCCCTTTGGCCCCCACTTCACCTGGTTTGAGGTCAGGTACCTTAATGATGTTCTGTCCCCCCATCTCCTGGCAGTATCCCACTACTGCCAATCCCTTTCTTATAGTATTATGAGAAATGTACAGGGTCCACTTATGAGTGAGAACATGTGGTACTCCGTTCTTTGTTTCTGTGATAGATCGCTGAGTATTATAGACTCTAAATCCATCCAAGTTGCTGTGAAGTCTACATGCTTGTCCTTCTTTATGGCTGTGTAACATTCCATTGTGTCTATGTAACATATTTTTAAAAATCCAGTCCAGTTTTGATGGACAGCATGGTTGGTTCCATGTTTTTGGTATTGTGAATAGTGTTTCAATAAGCATGTGTGTGCAAGTATCTGTTTTTGTAGAATGATTTGATTTCCTCTGGGTCTATTCCCAGTAGAGGGCATACTGGGTCATATGGGAGGTCAATTTCTAGTTCTTTTAGAAATTGCCACACTATTTTCCAGAAGGGTTGAATGAGGCTGCATTCCCTCCAGCAGTGTAGAAGTGTTCTCTTTTCTCTGCATCCTCACCAGCATCTGTTGTTTTATGTTTTATTAATGATGGACATTCTTACTGGAGTTAGGTGGTATCTCCATGTGGTTTTGATTTACATTTCTCTGATGATTAGTGAGACAGCATTTTTTCATGTGTCTGTTGGCTGCCTGTATATCTTCTTTTGAGAAATGTCTATACATGTCTTTTGTCCATTTTTTAATGGGACTGTTTGTTTGTTTTTTTTTCCCTTTTGATACATTTGAGTTCCTTATAGATCCTGGATGTTAGACCTTTATCAGATATACAGTTGGCAAATATTTTTTCCCATTTTTGTGGGCTGTCTTTCCACTCTCTTGATGGTTTCTTTTGCTTTGCAGAAGTGTTTCAGTTTGATGAGGTCCCATTTGTCTATCTTATCTCTTATGGCATAGACATCTGGGGTTTTGATCGGGAATTGGTTGCCTACTCCAATTTCTATATGAGTGTTTCCTGTGTTTTTTAAAGATTCTTATAGTTTGAGGATTGATTTTTAAATTTTTGACCCATTTAGAGTTGATTTCTGTGTATGGTGATAGGTAGGGGTCCTGTTTCAATCTTCTGCATGTGCTCAGCCAATTGTCCCAACACCATTTACTGAATAGATTCTCCTCTCCCTTGTAGTTGTTGGTGGAGGCTTTGCCGAAGATAAGTTGGTTGAGAAATTGAGGTTTTGTTTCTGGAATCTCTATCCTGTTCCATTGTTCTATATGCCTGTTCTTGCACCAATATCAGGTTGTTTTTATTATTGTAGCCTTATAGCAAAGTTTAAAGTCTGGAAGTGTGATACCTCCTGCTTTGTTTCTTCTTCTGAGGACTGTTTTGGCTATTTTTGGTTGTTTATGTTTTCATATGAATTTCTGTATTGTTGTTTCCAGGTCTGTCCAGTATTGTGTTAAATCTATAAATTGCCTTTGGTAGATTGGTAGGTTTTGGTAGGTTTACAATTATTTTCTTCTAATCCATGAGCATGAAATATTTCTTCATTTGTTTGTATCTTCTTGGATTTCTTTGAGCAGTGTTTTATAGTTTTCATTGTAAAGGTCTTTCACTTCTCTGGTTAGGAAGATGCTGAGGTATTTCATTTTTTTGTGGCTATTGTGAATGGGATTGTGCTTTTTATCTTGTCCTCTGCCTGTTTCTTGTTAGTATATAAGAATGTGACTATCTTTCACACTTGTTTTGCACCCTGGGACTTTGCCAAAGTCCTTTATCAGTGCAAGGAGGTTTTTGACAGATTCTCTTGGATTTTCAAAGTATAGAATCACATCATCAGCAAAAAGGGATAACTTAACTTCTTCTTTTCCCATTTGGATACCCTTGATTTTTTTCTCTTGTCTACTTGCTATTGCTAGGACTTCCAACGCAATGTTAAACAGTAGGTCTGAGAGTGGGCAGCCTTTTCTTTTTCTGGTTTTCAGGGGAAATGCTTCCAGTTTCTGTCCATTTAGCAATATGCTGGCTGTGAGTTTATTGTAGATGGCACTTACTATTTTGAGGTATGTTCCTTCTATGCCTAGATGTGCAAGGATTTTTAGCAAGAATTGATGCTGGATTTTATCAAAAGCTTTGTCTGCTTCGAATGATATAATCATATGGTTCTTGTATTCCATCTCTTGATGTATTTAATTACATTTGTGGTCTTGTGAATGTTAAACCAGCCCTGCATCCCGGGGATGAAGCCTACTTGGTCACGGTGGATGATTTTTGAGATGTGTTGTTGGATCCAATTTGCTAGAATCTTGTTGAGAATTTTTGCATCTATGTTCATCAGGGACATTGGCCTGTAGTTCTCTTTTTTTGTTATATCGTTACCCAGTTTGGTTATCAGTGTGATGTTAGCTTCACAAAATACTTTGGGGAGAGTTCTGTCTTTCTCGATTGCCTGAAATACTTTCAATAGGATTGTTATCAGTTCCTCCTTGTATGTTTTATAGAATTCTACTGGAAAACCATCTAGTCCAGGGCTTTTTATTGTAGGTAATTTTCTTAAGATGTAGTCAATTTCCTTGGTTGTTATTGGTCTATTTAGTGTCTCAGTGTCTTCTTGTTTCAATCTTGGGAGGTTGTGTGATCTCACAACATCCTCCTTTTCATTTAGGTTATTGAGTTTGTTGCCATACAGGTGTGCATAATAATCTCTGACAATCTTCTTCAGTATCAGTTGTGATTTGATCTTTTGTGTTTCTGATTGTGTTTATTTGGGTTTTTTCTTTCTTTTTCTTGGTTATTCTGGCTGGGAGTACATCAGTCTTATTATCCTTTCAGAGAATCAGCATTTAGTTTTCTTGATTTTTCGTCTAAGATATTTTTGTCTTCTATGTTCCATATTTGGGCCTTTACTTTGGTGATCTGGATTCTTCTGCTAAATTTAGGGTTTTGGTGGTCTTGTTTTCCAGCTCCCTTAGGTGATTTGTTAGGCTATTAACTTGTGGTCTTTCTATTTTCTTGGTGTGTGTTTGTAGAGATATAAATTCCCCTCCTAGAACTGATTTCACAGGTTTGGTAAGATGTTTCTTCATTTTCATTTGTTTCCAGAAATGTTTTAATTTCCGTTTTGATTTCTGTGTTGACCCAGGAGTCATTTAGAATCATGATGTTTAGCATCCATGTCTTTGTGGGTTTGGGGGGAGTTTTGTTGGTGTTGATATTTATTTTTATTCCACTGTGGTCTGAAAAGGTGCATGGCAGTATTTCCATCTTATGAAATTTGTATTATAATTTTTTTTTATTTTAAAGATGTGAGGTACAATCCAGCATGAAGTATACAAATGTTCATTATGCAGATATCCTTGTTGATGAGGTGTGCCCCCATGACATTTGTTTACATTTGATTTATGACCAAGGATATAATCAATCTTGGAGTACATTCCATGTGGTGATGAGTGGAATGTATACTTTGTGGTTGTTGGGTGGAGTGTTCTCTAGCTATCTATTAAGTCAATTTGGTCAAGAATCAAGTCTAGTTCCAGATCTCTTTGTGGATTTTTTGGCTCGATGATCTATGGAGAGTTGTTAATGGGGTATTTAAGTCCCCTGCTATAATAGTGTTAGAGTCAATATCCTTTCTTAGTTTACTTATTAGTTGCTTTATAAATGCCGGTACACCTGTGTTGGGTGCATATATGTTTAGGATGGATACTTCTTGTTGATGCATCGAAACTTACCATTATGTAGTGTCCTTCTGTTTTTTTTTTTTTAAACTTTTTAATAGCTTAAAGGTTGTTTTGCTTAATATTAAGATCATGACTCTGGCCTTCTTTTGTGATCCATTCACCTTGAAATTTGTTTTCCATCCTCTAACTTTAAGTCTGTGCATGTCCTTTATGGTGGGATGAGTTTCCTGGATGCAACAAATTATTGAATCATTTTTTTTTAATCCAGTTTGCCATTTTGTGTCTTTTCAGTGGAGCATTTAGTACATTTACATTCAGGCTGATTATTGAAATGTGAGTGTATATCCCTGTCATGAGGTTCTTATAAAGTTTTTTCTTTGTTTGGTTTTTGTTTTCTTTTAACTTTTGGGTTGATGTTTGTGTGTTTACAAATTTGCAGTCATGATGTATTCTCTATTGATTCTGTGTTCTCCTATTCTCTTGGGAAGTGTGTGGTCATTCTTTTTCTTATTTCTTCTGTGCATAATACTTTTTTAATTGTCTCCTATACAGCTGGTCTGGAAGCTGCATAATTTCTTAGGGATTGGATATCTGGGAAGGATTTTAATTCTCCATAGTTGATGAAGTTGATCTTGGCTGTGTAGGAAATTCTTGATTGAAATTGTTTATCTTTGAAGACTTTGAAAATTGGACTCCAGTCCCTTCTAGCTTGCAGTGTTTCTGTTGATTAGTCTACAGCTATTCTGATTGTTCTTCCCCAGTAGGTCATCTGACCTTTCTCTCTTACTGCATTTAGGAATTTTTCTTTTGTATCTACTTTGTGTAGGTGAATTATGTGTCTAGGGGTTGGTCTTCTCATCTGATGTCTCTGGTGAGATGGGGAGTTTTCTTAGATAGCATCTTTGAATTCTGGCTCCAAGGGTATTCTCTGTTTTCTGTTCTTATTCTGGGATACTAATCAGGTGTAGGTTCAGCCTCTTGATATAATCACACATTTCTTGGGTTTTGTTTTTTCTTCTGAGTTTTTGTTCCATGTTTTCTACAGATAGAGTTAATTCCATGTTTTGGTCTTCAAGTTCTGAGATTCTTTCTTCTCCTTGATTAATTCTGCTTTTCATGCTTTTCATCCTGTTATTTATTTCCTGGATGAAGTTTTTATGGCCAAAATCTCTGTTCCAAGGTCTTTCAGTGTTTCATCTTGCCTTTCTTGGGTCTTATTCACTCTTTTCATCCATTACCTAAACCCTGTTGTATTCTGGGGCCAGTTGTTGGTCACTTCCATTGTTTGGGCTCTGATGTCTTTTTTTCAGATGTTTTCTCTTTGGTACACTGGGAATTACCTGTGTTCCTCCACTGATTTTTCCTTATCTGTGAAAAATCTCTTTCTTTTCTCTTTACTTCTGTTAATCAGTGTCAGTGAGAGGGGCTTTCACTTCTGATGTTTGCTCAGCCCTTTATTCTTCCCTTATCAGGGTTCTAGATTTTTTTGTATTATGAAACATGGCTGAGTGTGGGAATTTTTGTTGTCTCTTATAGTTTTGAGAGACAAATAAGGTGGAGGACAGGGAGCTAGGATTAAGAAACTACCTGCAAATAACAATGTTCACTGACTGGGTATCGGTTCCCTGAGACCCACTCCCCACCATCACTTTATATGGCAATTCAATGGGTGTGTGTATGTAACTCCTGAGCCCAAGGTAAAGTAATGGCATTGAGGAGAACAGAGAAAAGTAGAATAAAATAGGATGGACCAAAAAACCCCCCAAAAACCAAAAAACAGAAAAACAAAAGCAGAAACCAAAGCAAGAAATAAACACACATAAACAAAAAAACAAAACAAAACAAAAACAAAAAACAGAAAAACAAAAGAAACCAAAGCAAAAAACAATTAAACACACATAAACAAAAACCAAAACAAAATGGAAACAAAACAAAAAAATAAACAGGAAGACTTAACAAAAACCAAACACACACACACACACACACACACACACACACACACACACCCAACACAAAATGAAAGGGGAAAAATAAAAGAAAAAAAGGAGGAGAATGCAAATTGACCCCACACACATACATTCACACACACAGTAAACACAAAAAAGAGAAGAACAAAAAAGAGTACAATATGTTCTCACTCATAAGTGGACCTTGAACAATTATAATGCTATAAGAAAGGGGTTGGCAGTAGTGCGTAACTATCAGGGTAAGGAAGGTGGAATTGGCAGTTGAAGGAAACTGCCAGGGGAGGGAGGGGGATACCTCATCAACAAGGGTGACTGTATAATCAACGTTTATATACCTAACCCTGAATTGTACCCCAAATCTTTATTAAAAAATACTGAAAGATGAACACTCAATCCTTCACATATACACATAAGCAGAAAATAAAAAATAAAATAAAGAAAAAAGAATAAAGAAAAAAGAAAAAAGAGGGAATGCAAGTTGAATCTTCACATACACATTCATGCACAAAGAAAAAAGAAGAAAGAAAAAAGCCTGCCCTCTTGTGGCAGGTTCTGTAATTGTTCCTCTCAGCTGCTCACAGGTAGCCCCTCTGCTGTCTCCTGCTGTGGCCACATTCACAATCTCACCAGCATGTGGCCCAGGGAAGAAGAATTGGGTGGTGGTAGTGGGTGGGGCTTCAATCCTCCCCTCCCACTCTCATATGGTCAGTGGGATCCCCTCTGGTGGGGAGGTGCAGGATTCCTGAAGTAATGTCCTCCTATTGTGGCTTACATCCAGGTTCCACCTGGGTTCATCCCTCTTGGTCATGCTCCAGCCATGTGGGTCTGATGTTCAGAGGATTGCTGGGGAGGAGGAGGTTGGGTCAGCCCTGGACCCACTGCTGATCTCTTCCTCGTCCTTTTCTGGTCACTCCCTTTGTCCCATGGCGGAATCAGTGTAGGAGGTGGGGTGCGTGAGACTCAGCACTTGTCCTGTCCCTCCAACGTTTGTGCTTTCAGGATATTCTCTCTGGGTCATGATCAACCCCTGAGTAGTTAACCTGCTGTTCACAGAGATTGCGTCTGTCACTCCATGGTGAGAAAGCCGGAGCACTTCCCTGCCCAATTTGAAGAGGGTGTCAGGGTGCCTGTTCCATCTTCTCAATTGGGCTCTGCCTCTGGCTCCCTCTCTGTGCTCCCTCTGCAGCCCTTGCTGGTCTGGAAGCTGCATAAGCCCTTGCTGCTAGCATCCGGCCAGGCACTGTGGTAGTGAGGCAGAGCCTGGAGCCAGCAGTCACTCCCAGAAGCTTCTTTCCGGGAAGGACTTTGCTGATTTTAAAGAATGGCACTCAGCTTCTGTGCCCTGGGAATCACTAGGGTCCAAGCAGAGCAGCTGTGGCACCAGCCGCTTCACCAGGAAAGCCTTGGCCACTTACTCCTGAGTCCTCATTCAGTCAGCCACTCACAAACCCACTTACTCACAGACACGTACACAAAATTGTCCATGCCCTCACTCACACAGGGACTCACATAGCCCTACTGGCTCCACCACCATCTTCATCCACCCTTCCCTTAATTTCTTTTTCAGCTAGTTCATTATTGGTGTATAGAAGCACTACTAATTTTTGTATGTTGATTTTGTATCCTGCAATTTTATGTAATTTATTTATCAATTTAAGAGCTCATTTGTGGAGTATTTTGGTTTTTCTAAATATAAGATCATGCCATCTTTAAAGATGGACAATTTGAATTTCTCTTTTCCATTTTGGATGCTTTTTTTTTCCTTGCCTGACTGGTCTAGCTAAGACTTTCAGTATTATGCTGAAATGGAGTGGTGAGGGTGAGCCTCTTTTTCTTGTTCCAATTCTTAGAGAAAAGGCATTCAGCTTGTTGTGGGTTTTTTATATGTGACTCTTATGATGTTGAGGTATATGTCTTCTATGCCTAGTTTCTTGAGAGTTTTTACCGTGAAATTTTACATTTTATCAAATGTTTTTTCTATATCTTTGAGGTGATTATATGGTTTTTATCCTTTATTCTGTTGATGTGATGTACCATGTTTATTTATTTGTGTATGCTGAACCATCCTTGTATCCCTAGAATATATTCCACTTAATCATGGTGTATTATCTTTTTGATGTACTGTTGGATTTGTTTTGTTAGTATTCTGTTGATATTCTTTGCACTTAATGTTCATCAGGGATATTGGCCTATAGTGGTTTGTTTGTTTGTTTGGTTAATAGATTTTGAGGTATCATGGTCTGGTTTTGGTATCAGGGTAATGCTGCCCTTGTAGAATGAGTTAAGCATACCCTTACCATGTATCAATAAGACACCATAATACCATGCAAAGCACAGATACAAATGCCTGATCACTTAATAGACTTGCAAGGGAGATTGCTGATACACTCTGGCATGAACACCAAAACTGGGGACACCAACCAATCCCCTAGGCATCTACAGAAGCAGGGGCGTTGTCTCTCCAGCTGGCTGCTCCTCCTGGAAAAGCTCTTTGATCTGGGTTAATCTGCCATAGAGCCTCTCTCTCAGTGGAGGAATGTGGTAGCTTGGGTCCAGAATGTTCGTTACTCTGCACTCTCTCTCTTGCTTCCATAACTTGTACGGGTGGGGAGGGAAGAACGGTCGACCTCTTTCTCTTCGAATCTGTAATGTAATTCCACTTGCAGCCAGCATCCCCCATGCTGCCAGGATAATAAAGTCTAAAAAACAGTACAAAAAAAAAAAAGAAAGAAGTCCCTTCTCTTTCTGGAATTTTTGGAATATTTTGAGGAGAATTGGTATTAATTATTCTGTATATGTTTGGCAGAATTCAGCAATGAGGCCATCTAGTCCCAGGCTTTTCTTTTTGGGAGACCTTTTATTACTGATTCAGCCTCATTATCCATTATTGGTTTATTAAGTCCTGTATTGCTTCTTGATTCAATATGGGAAGGTTGATGTGTCCATAAATTTATCCATTTCCTCTAGGTTTTCCAGTTTGTAAATATTTAGTTAGTCATGATAGTCTTTGGTGAGTTTTTGTGTTTATGGGGTATAATTGTAATGTCTCCTCTTCTTATCTAATTTTATTTGGGTCTTTTCTTTTCTTTTTTGATTAGTCTAGCTAATGGTTTATTGATTTTGTTTATCTTTTCAAAAAAATTTTTTTTCGTTGATCCTTTGTATTGCTTTTTTACTCTTTATTGTGTTTAGTTTGGCACTTATTTTTATCATTTCATTTTTTCTACTAATTTTGAGTTTGCTTTGTCCTTACTTTTCAAAGTCCTTGAGGTGCATCTTTAGAATGTTTATTTGAAATTTCTCTACTTTTTGTTGTAAGCATTTATTGCTATAGACTTCTCTCTTTGCATTACATTTTCTGTATTTCATAGGCTTTGGCATATTGTGCTTTTATTTTCATTTGTCTAATTTTTTTAATCTCCATCTTATTTTTTTCATTGATCCAATGGTTGTTCAGGAACATGTTGTTTAATTTTCATACATTTTTATAGTTTCTGAAGTTTTGCTTGGTATTGATTTCCATTTTTATTACATTGCTGTCTGAGAAGATACTTGATATGGTGTTTTAAAAAATTTGTTCAGAATTGTTTTGTGGTCGAACATATGATCTATCCCAGAGAATGTCCCATGTGCTGATAAGAAGAATTTGTATTGTGTAGCTGTTAGATAAAATGTTCTGTAAGCCAATTTCATCTAAAGTTCAGTTTAAATCCGATGTTTGTTTATTGATTTTCTGCCTAAACAATCTGTTTAATGCTGAGAGTGAGCTGTTGAATTCATCCAGTATTATTGCATAGGAGTTTATATCTCTCTTTAGGTCTAATAATATTTGCTTTACATATTGGGTGCTCCAGTGTTGGGCATGTGTATATGTAAAATTTTTATATTCTCTTGCTGAATTGATACTTTTATCATTATAAAATGATCAGGTCCCCTTGGACTGCTCAAGTTGGGACAGTAGTGGCCATTTTGAGGCCCTGCTGCTGAGAAGGTTGGGATTGTTTTAGCAGGAGCAACATGCAGGTGATTGGGGAGCACATGCTTCAGCCCCAGGTGGTGGTTGTGGGCAGTGGAGCCTGTCCTCGGGGTGCTGGGATGCTTGTCAATTTACAGCAGGCTTCCTGCTGGGGTTGGGGGCAAGGTTGCTCCCAATTGCTTGTGCTTTGACCCTGACAGCAGTAGTCAGCAACGGTGGCAGCTGCAGGTGGGGTAGCCTGTTTTCAGGGTATGTAATAATGCATGGTGGCCCCTCTGCTGGGGGTGGGGGTTGCTGCCAATGGCTCAGACATTAGCCCCAGTGGCAGCAGCTAACTGCAGTGGCAGCTGCATACAGGGGATGTTAATAAGGCTCTAGGAATGCGGAGATGCAGAGGCTGTTGGGCCCCAGAGCAGGATGCAGTCTGGTGGAGTCTGAGCTCTTAACATGATACTATGCTTCATAGGTGTCAGAGGGTGTGTCAGAGGGTGTGTGGGATCCAGTATGAGTTCCTTCTCTGGAGCAATGTTGTTGCACAGTCTCCAGTTAGCTCCCGTGAGGGTTGAGGAGCTCTCACCTGTGACTAGGATTGCAGGAGTTTGTTGGAATGTGGATCACTGGGAGTCCCTCACTATCTTTTCCCTGCACAGGGGAGTCTGTCAGGGCTCCCAGCCAATATGGGCTGAGCAGTCTGCCTTGCTTCCTTCTCCTTTTTTGCTTCAGGTATTTTCTGAGGCTGCCTTGCTTCTTCCTCCTTCCTTGCCTCAGGTATTTTCTGTTTCTTCTCTGTTGAATTCCAGTGGTCTCTCTTAAATGATATTTTCAAAGTGTGATTATGTACTTGATATTTTTTTGGCTTCTTTGTGGAGAAAGTAACTACCAGATGCTTCTAGTCAGCTGTCTTAAAGACCCTTATTCACACATTTATATATTCTTGCTGCTGACTTGTTGTTTAACTGAACTATAAAAATTATGTTTACTGTTTATATAATTTGGCATAACATAGCAATTGTATGTGTGTGTGCATGTGTGTGTGTATATACAATGATTTAGACTTACAGTAGTGCAGTGTCCTGGAGTTTTGCTACTCAAGATGTGGTTCATGGATCATGAACCAGAAGTATCTGTATCACCTAGTACCTTGTTAGAAGGGCAGTATCAGCTAGGCTCAGTGGCTCAGCCTGTAATCCCGTGCCTTAGGAGGCTGAGGTGAGTGGAATGCCTGAGCCTGCGGGTTTGAGACCGGCCTGGGCAACTTGGCGAGACCTCATCTCTACAATAAATCAAAAAATTAGCCGGGCGTGGTAGCGTGCGCCTGTAGTTCCAGCTACTTGGAAGGCTGAG
>CAUYQG010265936.1:0-53145 GCA_963574415.1 Tarsius wallacei
TATAAATGATTATAGAAATGATTATAAATACAGTAGATTAAATATGGCCATTCATTAAAAATAAATGACAAGCCGGGCTCGGTGGCTCAGCCTGTAATCCTGCGCCTTGGGAGGCTGAGGTGAGTGGATTGCCTGAGCCCGTGGGTTCGAGACCTGCCTGGGCAACTTGGCGAGACCTCATCTCTACAATAAATCAAAAATTAGCCGGGCGTGGTAGCGCACGCCTGTAGTTCCAGCTACTTGGAAGGCTGAGGCGGAAGGATCCCCGGAGCCCAGAGGGTCGAGGCTGCGGTGGCCGGTAGCCGGAAGCGGCCACCGCACTCCAGTCTGGGCGACAGAGGGAGACTCCAACTCAAAAAAAATAAAAATAAAAAATAAATGAATGACAAAATATAAGAAAAAATATAATAAACATTTACTAAGTCCCTATTATGTGACAAATATAGTTCTGAGTGATTTTCATGGTAAGTCATTTTATTTAACCTTGTTACAGCAACTCTGAGAGGTTTACCAAATTTTAAAGATACAGGCTTTATACAGTTTACTGTATATCACAAAGTTAAATAGCAGAAATAAGCAATCTCACTCCAAGCCTTGAGTTCTTGATCAGCTCTAAAATGTAGAAACTATTTGTTAATGTAGAAAGTTTCACTGCTTCTGGTAAGACATGAAAAATAATGCAAAATTGTACATAAAATTTGGTGATCGTGTTCAAAATATGAATTAAAAATTGTGTAGTATGAATTTAAAGGCTAATATAAATTGTATTAGTATGTCACATTGCTGGGTGATTTTCTCCTTTCTTTAATTTTTAAAATCTTTCATAACATATTTATGCTATTGTAATATCACTGAAAAATGTTAATTAAAATGTATTTATTTAATATGTTGAACTAAGTTATTTGGACTATCCTTTCTGTTGAAAACAACTAAAAACCTTTTCTTTAAGCTTTTACATATGTGACAAGATAGTAAATCCTAGGTGAGGTAGGAACCAAGAGAAGTAAGCATATTCGTGAAACCACATTTGTCTTGAGAGCATTTGGCAAACTAGCAAAATTGAATTTTAGTTATGATGGCTCTTTGAGGAATACAAACAAAAATCAAACACAATGCCTGGCCAAGCCCAGGAGAAAGATAGAAGAGAAAACTGGAGCTCCAAATACCTGCACTTGTAGCAAAATGATAAGCTACTAATAACCTTATCCCATATTCACTATGGGAGACTGCACTAAAAAACCACCTCGGATCCAAGCACAGAAGAAGAAAAAAAGGTCCCTCAGATGGCTTATTATGGATCTGTATGATATCATCTATGTACTCCAAAAAGCCCCTCAGGTTATAAATTTAATTTAATGAAGTCTAGAGAAATAGTGCTGTAGATGCTTGTCAGAAAATAAACGCAAATGCCTTTGGGAAAATTAACCTCATCCTAAGCCTCAAAGAATTCACAAGAATAATGCCCAAAAGACATGAACAACTCACAGTCAAAACTAACCAGGCACACAAGGAAATGATGCCATATTGAGAAGCAATAATAATAGGATATCTGAGATAATCTCTAAATGATTTTCAGTACTGGAATTTATAAGTAGTAGACCATGAGTGTGAAGTGCTGACAAGTCTGGCACATTCATGAAGCCAGGGGAAAACTACAGTGCTAAAGTAGAGAATTAGGAAAGAATATAAGAAAATGAAGTAATAGAGGTCGTACAGTGAAGGTGGAGATGGGGAGGCCTAAGGCAGGAGATTCTGCAGAGACTTGCAGGTCCCAGTCAGGACTCTGGCTTTTAATTTAAGTGAGGAAGATAGCAATGGTAGGATTTTAAGGTGATGTGATTCAATTTATTCATATATTAAATGTTTTTCCCTGGCTGCAAAAGCATGAAAATAGAGAGACCAAGTAGAATGGAGGTATTTTGAACAATCAGGCGATAGCTGATAATAGCTCCAGCCAGATGCCTCTTCATCATTGGATATAGTGAGAAGTCGTCACGTGTTTGATACTTTGAAAATAGAGACCATCAGATGGAATAGTTGTAAAAAGAGCAGGGAGAGTTTCTTGTGGGAATAGGAACAGAGAAATTCATAAAAGTTGCATTCATGATTTAGGAATCAATATTCTTAGCAAACTTAAATAGAAAGAAAATTCCATAACCTGCTAAGTGGTACCTTCATCATATAAAGAGCAAATATCATACTTAAAAGTGAAATATGGAGAGCTATCTCTTTATTAAGGACCAGAAATAAATGCCACCAGCAACATTTCTATTCAGCAATTATCTGGGAGGTCCTTGCTACAGAATGCAGCAAAAAATATGAATAAATAAAGATTGGAATTCAAAAAACAAAACTTTCATTGTTTAAACATTGTTTCTGGATTTAGTGATTGTGACCTATATTTTTAAAGGAATTTACTAATAACTTATCAAAATTAATAAGAGAGATTAGCAAGTTGGCTAGAGGAAAATTAAAATATAAAACCTTAGTTTTATATAATATAGCAACTAATTAGAATATGAATATTTTTTAAAGATACTGTTTATAATATAGTCAGAAATGTAAAATACCCAATAATATTGCTACAAATGTATGAAATACTTCTGTAAACAAAATTATGAAATTTAATTGAGAGCGATTGAAGACCTAAATAAACAGATATAACACATTCATGACAGAAATATATCCAATACTGTAAAAATGTAAGTTCTCCTCATATTATTATGCGGTTTCAATGCCATCTCAATACAAATCATTTCTATTTTGGTCAAACTTAACAAGCTTATTTTCTTTAATACACAAAACAATGAAAAAGGTTTAAATAGCCAAAATATTCATAAGGAAGAACAAGGTGGGTAGAATTGCACTAACATATTTCAAAGTTTATTACAAAATACAATAATTGCAACTGTGTAGTAGTTGTAGGCTAGGCAAATAGACAAAAGAAACACAAAAGAAAGCCAAGAAACTGATCCACAAATATGTGGACACAATATATGACAGAAATGGCATTGCAGATCAGTGGAAAACATACTTTTCTATAAATGTTCTGGGAAATTATGTATACATATGTTAGAAGAACAAAATCAAATATTTACTTCACACTCTACATAAAAACCAGTTCCATTTGGATTAAAGACCTCAATGTGAATGACTCAGGAGAGTTGCAGCAATCATAAAGAGTGGTGCTCATACAAAAATGTGTCCCTAGAAATTAGCCAACAGATTGTCTATCACTAATCAAGAACCCAATAAAATTATCAAATCCAGATAGAACTAAACAGATCAGAAACTGAAGAGAGTCCTATGATAAGGATTTGAAAACGTAATGCAAGGCAAAGTGTGCCCAAGGGATTCCTAAAGAGACTTTCAGAACTTGTTTTGAGAGCAAATTTGTTGAGCTTATGTCCATCTTCTCCCTGTGGAATTTTCTTATACATACACAATGTAACTTGTCAAGGACAGATAAAACAAATGTACTATTTATAGTTACAAAGTAGATTTTCACCAAGAATGAGAGATTTCAATTCTGATTAAAAATTTTTTAAAAAGATTGAGATACAAAATAAAAAAACATTTGAAGCTTAAAGAAAAAAGAAGTCAGTGCTGAGACCCATTGTGAGACTAATCCCACCATTATGTTTGAGAAGACCTCTGAGTGAGAGACTTAAAAGGCCTCCAGGTAAGACAACATTTCTGAATCTAGGCTTTTGGATGCTGGTAGTGAGGAAGTCTTGCATGGATCTCAGTAAGCCTCCCCAGAAGGTACCCAAGCTTGGTGAACTCTCCAAAGGATTACCACACAACTTGTTAATTAAAAAAAAAAAAAACCAACTAAATGTACTAGAAGTCACTGTAGTAGGGAAAATATCACCTTGGCAAGACCTTAGCAATAATTCAGAAGGTGCGGGTCAGAAGTGAGATATTTATAGAATTTGGAGACCTTGGCATAAGTGGTTTAAAGTGAGACTTAGTAGTTAGGAAACTATTTGGAGTTTTGCAAAGTTTGTGACATTATACGTCTGGGATTTGAAGATCTTGAATTAAGTTTTGAGCAGTTGTCTCATAATTTGTTTACATAAATGTTCTGAAGCAAGCAGTGATGGTATTTGTTGATGCCTAATTTTTATCTTTCCTGAGCAAAGATTTCCTGAGAACAAATTACTAATTCGTGTTGACAGCATGCAGTCTCATTTCTTAGTCCCATAGCTCGGTTCGATGCAGTTGGCTTCTAATTGTCACCCTAAAATACTGAAAAAAGTATGAATGTGCTGGTTAGTTTAGACTGCTTTAGCAAAGTACCTTAGATTATGTGTATACAAAGTACAAAAACAAGTAAGCAGGAAGTCTTACATAAGTGACAAAACTACTTAAAATAGTAAAGAAATTCTATTACAAAAGTCAGGGTAGTATTTTTTATCTCAGATGGCTATGAAAGTGTTGATTTGGAAGGGCACTTGAGAAGTTTCTTAAATTCTGACAATGTTTAGTTTCATGCCTTTGGTGATGAACATACTAATATTTGCAATATAATTATTCCTTAAACTCTACTTATATTTATTTATTTTCTTAATTTTTACTTTTATTTTTTGAATCGGAGTCTCACTCCGTCGCCCAGACTGGAGTGCAGTGGCCGCTCCCGGCCACCTCAGCCTCGACCTGGTGGGCTCCTGCGATCCTTCCACCTCAGCTTTCCAAGTAGCTGGAACTACAGGCGCGCGCTACCACGCCCGGCTGATTTTTGATTTATTGTAGAGATGAGGTCTCGCCAAGTTGCCCAGGCGGGTCTCGAACCCGTGGGCTCAGGCAATCCACTCACCTCAGCCTCCCAAGGCGCGGGATTACAGGCTGAGCCATCGAGCCCGGCTTGTACTTATATTTAACATTATTCTGCTGAATGCATATACTCTAAAAATTTCATATTAACTAAAATGTATATTAAAATATATATTCTCAATGTAAGGTTATGTCCTTCTGCTCCAGTTGATATCTGAATTTCAGTTGTAACTTCGATCTCCTCTTAGTTCTTTGTACCTGAATGTTGCTTATCTTTCTTATCTTCATTTTCCTCAGAAAAAGTGAATAAATAAATAAACATTTTTTGTGATTCTTATATAAAGTTCACAGCTGAAATGAAGTATAACTTAAATAATACTTGTTTTTGTCATTTTCACTGTTAATGATAATAAAGATCACGATGATATCTCATCACATTTCTAAGTATCCACCTCTATATTCTACACATTGATATACAGAGTTCTGAAAACATTTTCTTTCAATCTTCTCACTCATTTTCACTTTTCAATTACTGAAAGAGTCTTCTGTGTATTACTAGGAGTTATTATAATTATTCTTTGACCTTACTAGCTGTTCCCCCCTCTGTTTCTGTGCTGGTGCCTGCTCAAACCCCTGAACTCTTGATATCGAGGCACCTTGGGATTCATTTGAGCTTTTTCTCTTTTATCTCTGAATTATCTTATCTAATCTCATGGCTTTAAATGGTGTCTGCAAACTGATGACCTCGATATTTATATCTTCGTTCTGAATCTACGCCTTGAATGCCAAACTCAAATATACAGCTGCCTACTTGACACTAGACACTACTAAGTTGTCTATTAAGATCTCAGTATTAACATTTCTAAAAGTGAGCTATTAGCTTTTTTCCTATCCAAATCTGCTTATTCCATGATCCTCCCTATCTCTTTTAAAGGCAACTTTGATCTTCCATTTGCTGAATCCCCAAATCTTGGAGTTATACTTGACTTACCTCATTTCCTCATATCTCATGTAAGTCTCATCTGCAAATCTGTCTGTTTCTGCTTTCGAAATTTGTTCTGGTGACATCCTTCACTGAGTATCAGGATAGAAGAGAACTGACTATTTGTCTAACTGGCCACTGTCAACTTAATTAATCTTTAAAGCCATTTCATCCTTAACAAATATACAACCTCCTGGAAATTGGTAATTCAACAACTGTGAAAGAATAAAACAAAGACCATACAAGATTTAAAAAGAGCTAGTTTAATAGCCTTCTGGGAAAGGGGAATCTCAGGGGGTTTTAAGTGCTAGGAAGAATGAGTTCATATTGGTTATGTAAATATGTTAAAAATTTGCATTCCAGATATATCTCAAATAATTCTGTCTGAATACAATTTATTAAACAGGTTTCATTGTTCATTGCTCAAAAAAATCTTCATTTAGTTCCAGTAAGAGTCTCATGTCCCAGAGTATTTCAAAGTTCTTAGTCCTTTATGAGCTTCAGGTGATTTGAACCTGTTAGGATGAAACAACATTCAGTTTTGATAGCTCTTAGACAGACACTATTATGAGTAGAACATTTCTCTTTGGCTGCATATTTTATTTTCTGCACTAAAACAACCAAACCAAAAATACACTATATATATTATTCTCAGGATGAAATTTCTTCTTTATTATAGAGCAAGTGAGTTTCTTCTCTCAAAAGGATTCAACTTTTATGGAGAAGAATCATAAATGATTCATTTATTCACTAATGTATTCAATGTGTAGTTGATGCCAGACACAATACTTTTTTTTTTGAGTTGGAGTCTCACTCTGTTGCCCAGGCTTGAGTGCAGTGGCATGCTCACAGTCATCCCAGCGTCAGCCTGCTGGGCTCAGGCGATCCTTCTGCCTCAACCTTCCAAGTAGCCAGAATTATAGGCACGTGCTATTACACCTGGCTAATTTTTTTCTTAATTGTAGAGATGAGGTCTTACTAAGTTGCCCAGGCTGTTCTCGAACCCGAAGGCTCAGGCAATTCCTTCACCTCGGCCTCCCAAAGTGTACAATACTTTTTACATAGTATTTCATTAGTGAGAATGTATTGTCTCATCCTTTACCTTCTTTTATTTGTTAACTTATCACTAACTGAGTTATCCTATCTTTCATTTGACTATTTCTTTCTTGTATTATTTCCTGAGGCCACATATTTTCCAACAGTGAAATAATTTTTCAACAAACCCAATCATATTATCTGGTAGTTGAAAGTATGTCTTTTATTTAATATACTTATGTGTGGGAAAACATCTCTAGTAGGAAAATTAACCTATTCCAACCCACGTAGGCCACTAAAACAGCCCTTTTCTTGTCAACCTCTCTCGACAATTAGAAATTATTATACTTTTAAAATCCAATTTAACATTTGCTAACAAATAAAAAAGTTCCATGAACTATGCCAGACACTAGGAATGGTCAGCTAATCTGCATTTCTTTGTGGTTCTGCAATAAGACCACTAGGAAGTGAATTATCATATCCAATTTCTAGTTTGCTACATGTGTTCAGAATTTAGGAGCAAGTCTTTCCAGGTTGGGTGACTGGAACTGCTAGCCCTTTCTACTATAATTTGCTAATTGCCCAGGATTATGGTTCAGCAATTACAAGTAGCTTCTAGTATCCAAAGATACTTAACATTTATATTTTTAAACAATATATTAGACTTTTATTTGTCTAATCAGAAAAGGAAAGGCCTAAATGTATGGCCATGTTTTAGCCTTGAGTCTAAGCCTTAGCCTTGCAGACCACTGAAATATTATTCCTTGCCACTCAAATTTTTGTACAGAGATCTGCAACAACAACATTATCTGGTATTGTTAGAAATACAGACTCTATAGTGATTTTCTTTCCTATTGAAGCATAAATAATGTGCCTTTACACAAAATCCTCAGTTAATTTGTATGTCTAAGAAAATTTGAGAAGCTGTTGTAAACGACTTTTAAGTCCTTTCTTGCAAATGATTAAAGTTTTTCCTCATGTCTAGTTATATTACTACTTTTAGTGAGAATAAAAGAGAAGAAAATTAAGACATAAAATATTCACTCCAGAGAGGCCAGCGTCAGGCGTTGTTAGACACTGTAGATAAGCCTTGGGTTCTAATGGAATGGTGACAAAGATAAGTGACTAAATCATTGAAGTATTTTGCCACCTGTTGACATTATTGAAAAATGTCTTCAAAGCAACTTGAAATCCTCATGCAGGAATAATTAACCTGCTAGTCAGGTGACTTTTGATGTCCACCCTTCCTGCCATTAAATGCAATTACCAGGCTCTTGGGGGATACAATTTGACTTCAAGTTGATGTATTGAATACAGAGAGAATTGGCAACAGTAAAGCATGGAGTCCACTTGGAGGAAAAACATCTTTCTTTTCTGGAAAACACAGCACTACTGGCCCCATGATATGAGGCCTGAATCACACTGCTATTCTGTTGCAGAGATCAAATCAACCTAGAGAATCTTATAATACTGTGTTTAAGAATGTGTGATATGTGGGGAAGTAGCTGATAACAGAATGAGTCCTAAAAAAAGCAAACAAAAAAACCCCCAAAACTGAGGCCTTACTTGCCTCTATTTAAAATAATTTGGGGCCTGTGTTGTATTAAGTGCAAACTTGAATGCTGCTATTTTCTACTAGAGTTTATTAATTGCCTATGGTTGAAGTACAGCAATTATGAGGATGGTGTGAGAATTATGTGATTACAAACATATTGTAGAAAGACAGACATGGGTTCATCTGATATTGTGATCATTAGACTTAGATAAAACTATTTTTTTATTTTGAAAATTAACTTAGTTTTTTTGTAAAATGTCTCATGAATGGAGAAATTACAGCTTGAATTGTGCAAACATCAGGCAAATCCATGTTATTTACTTAAATTTTCCAGCAATGCATGTACCCACAATAAGGTTTTTATATTCACCCAATAAAATGTTTCTATTTTGTTTTTAATGCTCCTTCTAGTTGCTTCAAAACACGAATAAGTTTATTTATATGACATGTAAATCACTTCCACACACAAATAGCTTTACTTTTGATTCCTTAGGCAAGTGTGATTTAAAGTTCTCACTGTTCTTTTTTTTAGATAAATGAGAAAAAACAATATATATGTAATATAGTCATTGCCTCTAAACTATAAAATGAGTTTACTGAAGCGTAGCCAATTGATGTCATATGGACACATTAAAAGTCTGTATTATTAGATGTTGTTATGCTTTTAAAAATATTCTGCCATAACTTTTTGTTGCTTGATGTGTGTATACACATATATATATGTGTGTATGTGATTATAAATAGCTCAGACTTTCTTCTTGCCACTTCTGAGTAGCATTACTTGTATTTAGTGTGTCAGAGATCGATAACTTGCTCAAAAAACTCAATTCCCTTTTCTCTTGGGCTCATGGCTAAACTTCATTTCCTGGATCATATTATAATTAGAAATGTCCAGGTGATGGAGTTCTATGCTAAATAAAGTCTGTAACAGATTAGATGCCTGAATGACTGTCTGGAGCAGAAATCCCCACCACTGCACGTACCACACAAACTTACCTTTCCCAACACCCACAACTTAATCTGCCCCAGTGCCATTTGAAATTTATGCGGAAGACAAGTAACCTCCATTGTGTTTGATCACTGAAATTTTGGAGTTACTTGGTAGTGTCACTAGCTTCACTTTTTCTAAATATGCATCTGAAAACAAGCATACGTATGTCTCAAGATATTATTGGTTACCTTCCCTAATCTTACGCCATCCCCACTTAATACATAGTTTTCTTTTAAATCTAGAAGAAGAATTTGAACAAAAACGGGAAGAACAAAGAAGAAATGAGACAACAGGGAAGGGAGATGTGTGAATGTAAAGAGGTTTCATCTTATCCAGTGGGAAACTAGGGACAGTTTATATTTCCTGAATCTCAGGGAAACTTAGATTTATTACTAGCCTCTTTTAATTTAGAGGGCATGTTCTGTTGTCAACATCAATATGCTACTTTCACTACTACCCTTGCGTCTTAATTCTAGCTTCCATTTTCCCCACCACATAACAGTAAGGCCACCTTCTCAAGGGCAGTTAGCACTCCAGAAGGGCTGCATTTTCACCCTCAATCCTGTTAATGTCATTTGTTGTGATTAGAGTAATATTTCTGTGAGCAAAATTAAAGTAAAATAGCTTTTAAAAGACAGCTGGTTTTTCTGTGCCTCTCAATATGATAAAAATACTCATTCAAACATTTATTGGGAGTCTGTTAATTTCCAGGACTAAATTTGGCATCAGAGTAATGGGGAAATAAAGCATGTCTCGCTGCTAGAGGCTCTCGGTCTTCTATAATCAGCCAGGTGCCAAAACAAATTCCTAAAACACAATACGATGAGTTCTATATTTGAGGTGTACCCACAAGTCTATGGAAACTCAGATGAAGACAGAGAAAGTTATTCTAACAGAGGAATTAAATAAAACTACAGGAGGTTATATTTATGCTAAGTCTTTTAAATGGATCAGAGTAGATATTGCTAGGGCGGGAGGATTTGGGTATACTCTGAAAAGGACTTTATAGAAAGTTTGTTCAGACCCTTAGCTGGGATGTTAAGAAAGCCCACGGGAAGAGCTGGGTGCATACTCATATGTGTGTCTTAGACTCTATTTTGATATGGCAAAGTAGGACATGAGAGGCAGGGTAAGAGCATCAATTAGAAGTTTATTTCAACAATGCAGAAAGTGAAGATAACAGCATAGTCTATAGTAGCATAATAAGATCAGTCCGGAGCATACAGAGAGTACTTATGACATTGACTGGACAGGATATGGTACAGATTAAGCACGATAGTGTCAAAGATGGCTAGATAGACTATTTACCCCCAAGGAAGAGGATAGGTAAATCACTAGAGAAGAGTAAATGAAGCCATGGGAGTTGATAAATTGTATTGAGTACTATGCAGATCAAAAACAGAAAAAAAGACTACCAGGTGTTCACCAGGTATTTCAGAGTGTTAGCAGCAGAACCATCCGTGTTCACTGTCAATGAAGCTAAGTGAGAACACATTTCTAAAAACAGGAAAAATATGGATGATATTATCTCAAATATTACTGAGAAAGCAAGCAAGATCAAGTAGAATTACACTGAAAGGAAAGTAAATTATGAATAGATTTTGTAAGCAACTAAATTTCCTTTATACTTAGATATATCTTAACAGTTAATTTTCAAATAAAATTGCCACTTTTTTGGTTTAATACATTAAAAAATTATACCACAAAACTATGTATGAAATAGGGGGAGCCTGATGCCAAGAACTGAATGTTTATGTCCCTCTAAACCTTTTATTTTGAAACCCTAACCCCCAGTGTGATGACCTTGGTAACCAGGACATTCGAAAAAGATTAGTGCTCTTAGAAAAGAGACCCTAGAGAGCTTCCTAGTTCTCTTTCTACCATGTGTGAATACAAAGAGAAGGAGGAAGTCTGTGATTTGGAAGAGAGCCCTCACCCAGAACTCAGTTATGCTGGTACCCCAGTGACCTCACATTCCCAGGCTCCAGAACTTTAAGAAATACATTTCTGCATTTCTGGGTACCTGATCCCAAATCAGGCAAAGTGGGGACCAAAAGAAGGCCCAAACTTTACCTGTACAATGTCCACTTGTATACCTCATCCTGCATTGTACCCCAAATATTTAAAATAAAAAATAAATAAATAAATAGACATACATTTCTGTTGTTTATCAGCTACCCAGTTTATGGCATTTAGTTATAGCAGTCCAAATTGACTAAGACACCTGGGGTATGTAAGTCTTAAATCAACCTTAGTTTATCATGTATGTCTAGGGTCAGATCTACATCATAAGAGAAAAATTCCCCAAATATACTTCAGTTGTTCTTAAGTAATCCTTATCTTTCACCCTCAAACCTTTGAGACCACAAAAAGCTAAAAGAAATTTTCTGTGTTTTGTCATTAATATCTTCATCAAATGTCTGTACTATCAAGAGATTACAAACAGACATCAAAGTAATGCTATAAATACAAAGGGACAATAAAGGATTCAAAAATCCTTTAAACATGTCAAGAAATAATGGACAAACCTTCACAATACATTTCAGAAAATGAATTTAAGAGTAAAATATAAATTTGAAGATGATTAATTCAAAAGCAGATCTACGACAGTAGGGCATGGAGAAGGCTTGAGTAAACAATGCAATGTAACCATAGAAAATGTCTCCAAAAATGAGTGCATATAGTCTTAAATTACAACAGATGAGCTTTTTACTGTAAGAGTCATATGATCATTTCTGACCATTCTACTGTTAAACATGAATTAAAATTTGCCTTCCAAGAGATATTTAAAATAGATGTCTATGACTCGGGAATAGAAAGCATGCATTGTAAGCACCTCTAACGTATTTTTAAATCATACTTATCAGCTATATAATAACATAACTTTAAAATAATTCTATTCTTTTCCCCTTTCTAAATATTCCTGTTCTTAGAATGCATTGAACTGCTTGCTAATTTAAAAACAAACAAATAAAAATTCTAGAGGGAGAAAATTCTGCGTTCTTCACCAAAAAAATTGACAGTGTAGATTATACTTCTGTTTTGCTTAGATTTCTACACTATGATATCCTACTTAAGCTTCAGATTCAATGTATACCAAACTCAATTCCCTTTTCCACATCCTGTTCATTTTTCTGGCTTCCTTAACACCAGGATTAAGTCATCTTTGACTTCTTCTTCTACCTTCAATTTCTAATTGGTGACCAAGTCCTTCATCATTCTGACTCTCATTTCTTTCTTATGTCTCATACTTGTTCATATTCTTTTTATCTTCCCCCTGGCATGTTGTCCTGGTTTCCTAACTTGTCTCATGCAGATTCTCTCCAAACTACTTAAGATCTTCTTGTCAGATTAATCTTATTGAAGTTTAATTCTTTTTAAAAAACACTTTATTGAGGTATCATTGGCATACAGAAAGCTGAACATATTTAATATGAACAACTAAATGTGGAGGTTTGTATAAACCTGTGAAACTAACACTATAGTCTATGCTGTAAGGCTAATAATCACTATCCAGTTTTCTCATGTCCTCTTTATTTATTATTTGTGATTTTAAAAACCCTTAAGATCTACCTTCCTACCCATGTTTAAGTATATCATACAATGTTGTTAACTATAAACACTATGCTGTTCAGTAAATCTCAAAGACTTCATTTTGTATACTGGAGCTCAATTCTGACTGTATCAGTCCCTTGTCGAAAAGTCTCCTATGGCTCTCCACTAAATACTAATACACCCACATCTTTGCCCAGTATTCAATATTTCCCAAATTATTTTTAAAATTCTAATCTTTACTATTTTCTTTTATTTGCTCCAGTTCTCAGTAACAGCAAAGTATTGCTTCTTATACATTCCCTTTAATTTATGGCTGTTATTGATTTGTTCATGTCCCTATGCCAGTAATATTCTCCCATCATATTCACCAGTAATCCAAATTCCATGTAGAAATCTTTTCAGTCTCATCTCTGAAGTTCAATAGAACATTTTTTCATCTCTATATTACATTCATATTTATTCAAGTTTTCTTTATGAATGAAAATTGGGGGAGATTCGTGTGATTTACCTCAGAGGGACAAAACCTCTTTAAATTAGATATTATTATTATTAATATTATTATTTCTTGTGTTTGAGCCACTATGAGATTTAATGATTTCATGTAACTCATTAATCTTTTCTCTTCTCTTTCATATTAAATGTAAAAACATAAAAACACAAACTCAATAATGATACTAAAAACAATTATTCTCTTCAGGTCAGGGTTCCCTTTACATGTTCAAAAACTTAGCTGCAGCTTTGAACAAACCATTTTAAAGAGTTAGGCTAACTTCTTTATTTTATTTTATTTATTTTTTAATTTTAGTATATTTATTTTTTTAACTGTTAAATTTTTTATTTTAAAAATGTGAGATACAATTCAGGGTTAGGTATACAAATGTTCATGGTGCAGATACCCTTATTGTTGAGGTGTGCCCCTCCCAGGCAGTTTCCCTCAACTGATGATTTATCACAGGTTAGCTTATTAAACCACACAAAGTATTTCATCTTATTTACCTATAGGTATTTGAGATGATGGGAGTTTCAAGCTAAAGAAGAGCCTTTACTTTGTACCAACACTGGCCTAAGATTCATAAATATGTAACTGGTTTAAATCTACAATTTGTGTAAGGTAAGCATTATCATACCCCCATTTTGTAGATAAAGATGCTGAAACATGGAAAGATTCAGGAACATCTGCACAGTGTTACTTGACGAGAAAGTGGTAGAACTGGAAAGAAGGCAGATTTGTTAGTCAAAATAAGATAGATTTTATTGCAGTACATTAATTAATCAATAAATCCAGAATTTCAACAACTTGACCCAAAAGTCCTCAGCATCAACTTATTCCAAATGCATAAAATGGAATTTGTTTTCAAGTAGAAAAATCAAATTGAAATATGAGCCTGTCTGATGAGCTTGACTTTAAGAAATTTCTATCACGTGTAGCCACAATTTCCAGATACACTGACAATTTACTCGTTTAAAAAATAACTCTCTTGATTACAAAAAAAAAAGAAATGATTGTTTACCTCTTTACCCACAAAGTCATCAGAGTATGGCAAAGAATTACTATATTGTAGCTAAGCTAGAAGAAAAGAGCCTGCACTAGATTGAAAAAGATTAAGGTTCAAATTCCAGCTGTACTATTGTTTCGGTTTTAGCCTTACATTAGTTATTGAACTCTCTGGGCTTCAGTTTCTCTTCTATTAAATGAGTACAATAGCACTGACTCAATATGATTATTGTTAGGAATAATACATTAAATTATATTTACCAAGTGTTAGAAATTGCCTGGTTTGGGGATGCAATGTCCCATGTTCAAATTTCGGTTCTGACATCTAATATATGTGTGACACTGGAACAGTTATTAATTTCTTTATCTTTAAAATAATAATAAAAATAATATCTACTTGAGTCTCCTAAGATTATGGGAAAATTACAGGTGAGATATAGAAAGCCAATAGTTGAACTGTCATACAGTAGGAGCTTAATATACACTTGATCTAAATATTTAAAATTATCATTTTCTTACATCTGTAGAATATAGAATCCATGATTTTTCAAATTTTTTTGAGTCATTATTAATTACCCCTGACTCCAATCAGCTTAAATCTAAAACAAAATAATCACACATTGTTCATCTCTTTTAAAAAAAAATCCTTTCACTAACTCACCAGTGCTTTCTGTGTAACATTTTAATTTATATTGCTAGCATTTCATGTGTCTGCACAGCAGACTTTCTAAGCAGCTCTTAGTCTTTCCTATATGTTGGTCCCTGGGCACAAGGACGACCCAGCTCATTAAGTCACATAGCATGCTTGTGGTAGTATAGAAAATTGAGAAAACCAGTCTGACTTCTCAATGCAATCTGACTTCTCAAATGGATTTTCTTATATAATATAGAATTGATTATTCTGTTTTCTCATCATCTTTTTCTTGCTTAGACACTCAAAATCCCTACTTTCATTTTCACTCTCCCTTCATATCCTTCTATAGCTGTCTTAATTAGAATAGCTCTGGAGTTTAATTAGAATAATGGACATCTAACTTATACACTTTGTCTATAATATAACCTTGCATGATTATTTATTGATATGGGCATTAAATGTATGCACTCTCAACTCCAGTAAGCTAAGCAGCATATCCCTTTTAATTACTTTGATATCCTTATTGAAGGATGTAATTGATATAAGGAGGCAAGAACAACAAATCTTTAGGTTTTAACCATTATAGATGAATGCGGAAGAAGAGAGAAGTCGTATATACCATGCACATAAACCTGTGATTAATCTTCACAGTGTCAGACTTTTTATGAGCATGTGGTTACTAAAGATTTTGTAAAAACATGTATACCACCAGGAGTGTCAAAAAATATATACACGCTTTAAGAGATATCTATGTATTACTTTTAGTTTGCCATAATCAGAAGTATATGGACACTGATGGTAACCACTTTGAGCACCTCTTGTAACTGCAGAAGTCGAATGTGACTTGTATTCATCTTTTGTTATCAGTATATAATGGTATTGCACTTTTAATAGTTTTTTCCTTTCTTAAGCACCCTCTGCCTATTTCGCTAAAATCTAATATACTTACCCCTTGATTGTGTTGGAGTTAATTCATTTGCGCAATGAATATCTAGGAACTAACTAGATGCTGGGTTAATAGAGAAGGATCTGTGCTCTGAGAGAGGAATAAAGATGATTAAAAAAAATATTTCAAGGAAGGAAGAATAATTTGTCAAGTAGAAGGACCATCATGGCCAAAGATCTTAAGGCTGAGATGAGGCTGGTTTGATATCCAAGAACCTTCTGTTTCATGTTAAGAAGTTTGGGTTTTATCTGAACTAAAATGACCCTCAAAATCATATTCTGGGAAAGGGTCTAGTGTCCAGAAATTTCATAACTTACAACACAATATGGCTATCAAACTAGGGTAAGCTCAGTATGCAAAAAAAACACATGAAAATTTATCTGAAGTTATCCTGGTGTTTTAGAAAAGGGTCTTCTGAGAAAGTGATGCCTATTCCAAGACCGGAAGTCTGAAGAAGCAAGGTGAGGAAGTTATGAAGGTTTTTTTCTGATAGAATCAATGCCATGCAAAGATTTGGCAAAGAGAAAACTTGGTATATTAGATCTGCAGCTATGTAGTGGGCAGTGGAAATGGAGAGAAGTAGAGGTCTGGTAAGAGGCAAGAGATGAAGCAGAATAGACAAGCATGTCTTGAACCAAGATGGGCTTTGGCAGCCATAGGTACGCTAATGACAGTGAGACTAATGAATGAGATATTTTCTTGCTATCTTCCTTTTATGGCCAACACAGACAAATAAAAGTCATTATAACACACTAGATTTGCCTCTTCAGCACATATCCCTTTATTAAGCACCTTGTCTGTGCTAGGCAGAGTAGTAGACTTTAGAAGTTACAAGCAAGAAAACAGGCAATATACCCATTTCCATCTTCCATTTGTTCAACTTTCTTTATTAAGCATTTACTGTGTGATCTGTGCTAAAGATACAAAGATAGGAGAAATTCAGAGAGGGCCTCTGCTCAGAATGAGCTCTAATGAAAGGTGTGTGACTGTAGAGAAAGGTTGATGGTGCTTTGAGAGCACAAAGGAGAGGCACCTAAAGTGATTTCTATCTCTGTGTAGTATCTATGTGATGGAGTCGGTAGGAGATAAAAGTGTTGTCAAGACAGATTTTCCTGAGATGAATAGGAGGAAGAGGGAGAAGAAGCTTTTACAAGGACAAGAGGAAAGACCATAGGTGTTCAGGAACGGCTATAAAGTATATCAACTGTACAATTGACTCTAGGACAAAGGCTGTGAACAACAGAGAAAAAGGCCTCTACTCAAAAAAGGTTTCCTCTCCAGTTCACAGAAAGAACAGATTTGTTCATTTGTTAAATATAAAACCAGTCACATCAGTTGACATTAGGTTAAACTTGACAGGATCTAGGGACTGGAAAAAGGGACATTACTATTTTAATTTTAAATGACTTTATTTCTATATCTCTAATAGAGAGTAAACAAAGGCTTATGATGGCTCTGCAGCTGGTAAAGGGAAGCATGAGGCAGATAACTATTTTTATTTAAATTGATGTGTTGTATTCATAGAGATTAGGGCAGGCTGCTGCAGCTGTGAGAGGGAATTTAAAATTAGAGCAGCTTCCATAGTGTTGTTCACAATTTCATCCGCATTCCTGAGCCTTGCTTTATAGTAAGCATTTTTTTTTGTATTGGTGACATATGGCCTTGTGCTTGCACACACATTTAATATTTTCATGAGAAATTGAGACTCAATTGCTCTCAGGTCTGAAAATAAAATTATTGTCTGTTAGGTAATAATATATCTCTCTTTATGCTTATATCCATTGCTTTATAGTCATGTCAAAACTGCTATCTCAGAGCTTCTGTTTCTACAAATAAAGCAGCATCATTCAATTCTCAGTACTTGAACAGGTACTGTTTGTTCCACATACAACAGAATTATAAAAACTTTCCTTCAGTGTTATCTGACCAAAAATAATTGCTGCATTTCAAAAGTAGCTTATATAACTCAGATGTCCTAGATTTCTTCAGGCTTCAAGGGTCGTCTTTTCCTTTAAAGCCCAAATAAGAATAGTTCAAATCCTCACCCTGGTGTCCACAGAGATCTATTTTTTGTTTTTAACTGGGTTTCCTTCTTCATATATTTCTGGGAACCGTCACAGAAATCTGAAGCTGGATAAGTCATAGTATCCAGCCTCGCTTACTAGGGTTTTGTCCAGTTCAGTGATAACAGCATTGCTCTCTATGTATAGAGCCTTTTACAAAGCACTTGCTCATTCATCATCTCATTTATCTTCACATTGTCTTGTACACAATGGGACTGAGATACTAATGACACACAAATTTAATTGTGGCTTGGATCTGCATCTTATCATTCCTACTCCTGTGCTCAACCACATACTACATTGTCTCAAGTCTTGAGAGATTGTTCTGGCTAAATGAGCTAACACATGTGAGAAAACCCTTAAAAGGACTGTGTTCTAAATAAATTGATGTCGTTTTGTTTTGTTGCTGTGTTTTATACAGTTAAAGGTGTGACAGACAAGTCTTTCCCTTCTGTTCTATTCTTTGGATAATAATCAGATTAATCTCTCTGCATGTTGCATCTACTATTCTTCCAAGCATATAAGGATGCTTTATTCTGAAAATTCCTTTGCTTACAGTCCAAGGCATTGTACCATAATACTGTCTGAAGTTTCTTAGCTTTAGGGAGAGCTTGCATGGCTTGACGATACTGGTCATGATACGTTTCTCAGCAGATTGCCCAGACCCTCAGCCAGGTTCTTAGTATCTCTGGGGAGAGTAGATCTGCCATTGGTAAAGTTTGCAAAACAAGGCCACTGATTAATTTAGAAAGTGACAAATGTTTCAGGATTCCCCTGTGAGAAGATGTGGAAATCTAGCTTGTCCAAACACCCTTGGCAACTGTTCCAGAGTTTTTCAATTGCACTAAGTTGTAATCTGGCTAACTAATTCAAAAAGAACTCATGCGTAGCCCAATTTTCTGCCAGCCTTGCATAGAAGCATCCAGTAATAAGTCCATGGAAGTGAGTAACATTTGTTTTACAACCTCTCAAAGGCCACAGTTAGAATTCCTTTTTCCTGCACAGTCTGGTGCTGTGGTCTTAATCTCCTTGAGAGCAAAGGGGTAACTCTCTGCAAAGAACAGAAGCAGCCCCTAAATGGCTTGGACTTGGACATGCAATTGAGTAAGAATTTGTCTCTGATAAACATGCATTCCATCCTTCGTGTATTCAACTGTGCCAGTTTCTTCCTTAATGATCTCCAGTGTGATTTACCTGCAGTTCTTCAACATATTCACATATACCACTCTTCCATTTTTGACTTAGGGTTTTAGTCCACTTCCTGCCTTTCTTCAATGATGACCTGTAAAATAAAAACTGTTCTGTTATGTTCTTCACCAAAGATTTCACTCCTGCTTTTGGCTCAATTCCATTATATTTAAGAGAGATGAAACCATTGTGAAATAACCCACTATTTATGTGCACTTGACTTCTTTATAAATATATGTAAAGTTTTTTAATGACTACAACTGATTTGTGCTCCTCAAGAAAACTTCTCTTATCTTTTTCTAGATATACACGCATATTCACTGTGAAAGCTCTTACCATCAATATCAACCAATGTTCTGTCTTCATACTTTGTGAAAGAAATATCCATGATCCTTGTAGCACCGACATATTCCAAAATTCTGCCATTGAAAGATATAGAGCTACACTACTATGAATCTGTCTGGGGGTAAAGTCAATAATTAAGAGAAAGATAAAACATAAAACTAAATTATGTGGCTCAGAAGCTAATCAGTGATTCCTAGTTGTAGTGGTATCTTCCATGTTTGACTTGTCCCAAATCATTTAAATGACTTTTGAGTACTTGAGGGATTTCCCAATACTCTGAGTTCTCTCCTCCTATGTAGATCCCAGGGCTGCTTGCAGTAGTCTCCCTTGCTGCTAGGGCACAGCAGTTACTAAACTTTACCAATGAGGCATACATAACTGTATGAAGCAGTTTCTACCACAGTAGAAGACAAATAGGAGAACCAAGAAGTCAAGTGCAGAATCCACCTTTCATTGAGCATGATAGTGAAGGAGTAAGACCCTTTGAAATGGTGGAAGTTTATGGTTAGGCCATTACTATCACTGGTGCAAACTGTGTTTAATCCAGCAACTGTGCTATCTGTGCTCATTGTGGGTAATGGTAATTTCTTTTTTTTTTTTTTTTTTTAGTGATAATTTATTTTGTACAGCGACTCACATGGCATGGTTAGGAATTTTTTCTTGCTGGTTTTTGGCTCTCTGGAAGATACTTTGGACTATCTAATGCACTTAATGTATTTCTGAGCTGTTTTCAACAGAGATTATTAACTGGCACACATTGCAATGTTTTCTCATTGTATTTGAATACAATCTTCTCCTAGTTCTGGTCTCATTTGCTGACCTCCTAGGAAATTGTTTAGCATAATCGCAAAGCCAGCTTCCATGGGTCAACTGCAGCCTACCCAATTCCAGTATCTGAGCCCTCTCCTACTGGCTCTGCTTTCTTTTTCAAGGCATCTATTTCTTTAAACAAAGTGTACATTTTATTTATTATGTTTATTACTTATTGCTTGTCTCACCAACATCTTCCTGCAAAATGTAAGTTCCATTGGTCTTATAACAATTTCTAGTCTGCTTAGGACATTGATGTAACCTAACTGCTCCAAACGTATCTGGCCCTTACTCAGGGCTCAAAAAGTATTGTAAGTGAATGAATTTCCAAATAACACATCAATTCATCTTTTTGCTTCTAGAGGATCTGTGGAAAAAAAAGTGGTTCCTACTGGCATTTTCCATAGAAATAGGCTAAAATTAGTGTCTTTATTTTCTTTTCCACATTCCTTGGCTTTTAAGTAAGCCCAGAAACTTAGGTCAAGTGAATCTTGGATGTGAATAAAGGAGATATATCTCTCTCCCACTAATTTGCTTTTAATAAGGTGAAAATCCTTACCATTAGCCTGCTTTTTCTTCACTAAAATATTTTGCTTACTGATGATGAGAAAAATGATCTCATATAGATCTAAAAACTCTTAGAGAACTCAGAGATAACTACTGGCATGTCTTAGATATGTCAGCTGTCATAGCACAAGAAGATTGTGATTAAAAAAGAATGCCAACTATTCGAATACTAAGAGAATAAAATGGACCTAGAGTTCAAATTTAATTAAAAAACACACTTTCAGCTGGCTGCAGTGGCTCACGTCTGTGATCCTATCACTTCAGGAGGTAAGAGGATTATTGAACTCAGGAGTTCAAGACCAGCTTAGGCAACACAGCAAAACCTTGTCTCTAGAAAAAAATAAAAAATACTTAGCCGAGTGTGGTGGTGTGTACCTGTAGTAGTTCCAGATACTTGGGTAGATGAGAAGAAGGATTGTCTGAGCCTAGGAGGTTGAGGCTGCTGTGAGTCATGATTATACCACTGTACTCCAACCTGCGTGACAGAGTGAGACTCCTCAATCAATAAGTGAATAAATAAATAAGTATACCAGGCAATCTAATTTGCATTCTTAGACTTCATTTTTTAAAATAATACAAATAGAATGTACGATAACATGACAAAGACCTAAAGGAGAGTGATAGAATGAGAGAAAGTAAGTCCCTTACACACGAATGAGTTTCATTCCAAGAGCAAGTTCGTAAATCCAACTTGCTTTAAGTCCAACAAAGTTAGCCTAGGTAACCACGAACACAATTGGTTATAGAGGACAGTACTGTGATAGGTTTATAATACTCCTCACACAAATAATGTATAAAAAAGCCAAAAAATAAAGAAAACATTTTGAATCTTACAGTACAGTACCTTGAACAGTACAGTAGTACAGCACAGTACAGCAGCTAGCATACAGGGGCAGGCATCGAGTGAATAGGAAGACTTACTGACTGGAGGAAGGGGCGGAGGTGGGAGATGATACAGTTGAAGGATCATCAACAATAGGAGATGGAGGACAAGCTGCAATTTCACTCATGCCTGACATTGATGGCACAGGTTCTGACTCCTTGTGGGATTCAATTCTAACTATCTTGTTGTAAGAACGATTCACTGATGTCTGAGTAGTAGCTACTTTTCTTTTTTTAAGTTTAATTTAATTTCAAAGCTATAGGGTACAAGTCAGGATTGTATACATAAGTGGTTTAGGTATACGCGAATATTTAGGCCTCCAATTGGACCTCACTTCACCTGGATTAGGATCAGGCACCCATATTGATGTTATGTGCTCCCCCTCACCCGTCAGTGTCCCACTACTGCCAATCCCTTTTTTGTAGAATTATGATAGGTGTTCAGGGTCCATTTA
This sequence comes from Tarsius wallacei, assembly GCA_963574415.1. NCBI lineage: Eukaryota > Metazoa > Chordata > Mammalia > Primates > Tarsiidae > Tarsius > Tarsius wallacei. Next base: position 22,280 of record CAUYQG010265936.1, read on the forward strand.
TGAGTGAAAACATGTGGTACTCAGTTTTTTATCTCTGTGATAGATCACTAAATATGATAGACTCCAAATCCACCCAAGTTGCTGCAAAGTCCATAATTTTGTCCTTCTTTATGGTTGCATAATATTCTATCTTGTATACATACCACATTTTTTATCCAGTCCAGTTTCGATGGGTGGCATGGTTGGTTCCATGTTTTTGCTATTGTGAATAGTCCTGCAATAAATATGCATGTGCAGGTATCTTTTGTGTAGAATGATTTGAGTTCCTCCAGGTATATTCCCAGAAGGGGGATTGCTGGGTCATATGGAAGGTCAACTTCCAGTTCTTTTAGAAATCGCCACACTGTTTTCCATAGAGGTTGAATTAGTTTGCACTGGATTGCCTTCTGAATGGCTGTGCAGCCTTAGTGTAACTTTCTATGTTCAGGTCCTATGCCACAAAAACTAAAAGTGCATCCTCAAATAAAGGAAATCACCTTGCCAATTCCTGTGTCCTGAATCTCTTTGGTTTTTTGGTTATTTTTTCTTCCTCTTGTCTCTCTTCGTCCTTTCTCTGGGCCTCCAGTTTCATCAGGTCTTCATTAGTAAGCTCCTCATTTGCACAGCAAGGATTTCAACGAAGTTGTCCTCTTACAGATCTAGCTCCAGTTTCTCACTAAGGGACACTAAGTAGCTGAAGACCTCTTTGGACTCCTCATCCACCTTTTAAAATCCATGAAAATCATGAACACACTGACGGCAAAAGTTTTTTCCAACCACAGCCATAGTCTCATGCCAAGCAAAGTCAAGTTTTTATGGCCTTGTGACTTGGATAGTTGTTGCAAAATTGGTGCAGGTTATTCCAGATTCGCCATTTGCCTTTACAGCCCGATGAAAAGTGTGACATCAATAATATTTCTTGAAAGTCGTTATAATTCCTTGGTCCCGTAGGTTGGATGAGGTGGTGCAGTATTCAGTGGAAGATACCCTACTTTGAAGTTGGGATGAAAGTAGTCCATAAATGAGGGATGGCCCATAGCATTGTTGAGCAGCAAAAGAATGTTGAATGTGACATTCTTCTCCAAGCATTTCTCCTGGAAAATGACCTGTGTAACCCAGATTTTGGGGTTACTCTTTCCACATCAAGAAGAGAGCCCTTGGCTATGTTTTTAAGGGCTCTTGGGTTCTCTGAATGATAAACTAAGAGAGCTTTCAGCTTTATATCAACAGAAGCATTGCCAAACAACAGAGGTAGCCTTGCTACTTTATAGACTGGCATCAACTTTTCCTCCTTACTGAAGTAACTTTCTCTCCTGGTACACTTCTGTTTCATTCATATTAAAAACTTGTTTGGGTAAATACATGCTTTCATCAATAATTTCTCGAAGCGTTTCAGGAAATTCTCAAACAGCTACCATATCTGCACTTGATGCCTCACCACTTACTTTTATGTTGTAAAGGTTGGCTCTAGCCTGCTTGCTTCCAGACATCCCGAGCTTGAAATAAAGATATTGTACTATCATACTCTGTACAGTACTGTACATTAAAGTACACAAAAGCACAACCACTTTTAGAGGATGCACACACATGACAATGTACACCAGACACAGGAACTAACTTATGTGATTGGACACATAAGCATCTTTGAAAATTCGCAACTTGAAGGTTCATACATAGGAGACTTATTGTATCTATCTTTGTTCACTTTATAAACATCATAAACTGGCTCCTAATATTTTATTTCTTAGTAAGCAACTCTCTACCTGGTTTGTTGTGGCACTGCTTCTAAATGAAATTTTCATTTGAATAACAGGTTCTTCTCTATGAAATGTCATATGTAAGTCAAACTAATTTTCTCCCCAGAGAAAGTTCCTGTCCCAGCAAGACTTAAGTCCCTTGAAATATTCCTTAAGATACTAGTCAAACTACATCACTTTGAGACACTCAGAATTTGACTTTCTTGAGAAAAGTATATACACTAATATTCACAAGCATAACTAATATCAATCAAACTAAAATATTATAGTACATTTCCACCCAAATGCTAAGATATGTTGTTGATGTTACCTTAAAAATATCCCTATATCATAGGATATTTTCCATAAAACCTATATATCCTCCACAATCTATCATTACAATAAGAAATATATGCCACTGTACAAATCCGTGAGTTTTAAGAATGTTTTACACATCCATTTTATACACTTTTGTCTAAAAACCAACCAACCAAACAAAAATTTATTCAAAGAGTTTTCAAGCATAGCGGCATATTTCTATAACTGACTAAACAGGAGATGGAAATGTGTCACCTATACTGCATTTCAAATCCAAAAGCACGATCCAGGGATTAAATGTATTACCAAAGGTTGATGAAGACCTTGTAAACTATTCTTTTACTAATCAAAAGATGAGAAGCTATTAACTATATCACAAATTAGCAACATACTAACTTCGATGTTAAAAATTAGTCATTGAACAGATGAAAAAATACTGTTTTTTCAAAAAAATATTGCTTGTGTGTTTTTCAAAAACATGAATGAAAAAAATTAAATTAAACTGATAGTAGACAAAATTTCCCTTTTTTGAGGTTGATTTTATAGCAGTTCATATGATCCTAAGTTACAGTCATCTTGAGTGAACTACAAATAGGTCTTTTGCTGCAACCAACTTCATTCTAGTGAAACTTAGTTTTTATAGGTGAGTTTCAAAAATCTATATAAACACATTATTTGACTACGTAGGAGCTTTTCATACCTATACCAACATTACCAGGAGCACTGAATGGCTCTACTGTGTTGGGATACTCCTATACTCTATGTCATATTCATGTCCTCTTATCATATTTTTAAGCAAATGCTGTAACTCCTTGACTGTTAGTGTGTTCTGTGGAGCAGTAGCATCTCTATTACCAAGAAGTTTGTTATAACTGTAGACTCTTAGGCTCATCTTCAAACTATTACACTCAAGTCTAGGCAAGGCACTATGACTCACACCTCTAAACCAAGCAATTTGGGAGGCCAAGGCAGGAAGATAGCTTGAGGCCAGGAATTCAAGACAACAAAAGGCAACATAGCAAGCTCTCATCTCTACAAAAAAATAAAAATTTAAAAATTGGCACCTGTGGTGCCAGTTACTTGCGAGGCTGAGGCAGAAGGATCACCTGGGCCCAGAATGTCAAGGTTGTGGTGAGCTGTGATCGTGCCACTGCACTCCAGTCTGGGCGACAGAGTGAGACTCCAACTCAAAAAAAAAAAAAAATTTTTTTTTAATTTTTATACACGGGGTGTTATTCTGTTGCCCAAGCTGCCAGCCTGGAGTTCAGTGGCAGTCATAGCTCACTGAAGCCTCAAATTAAGAAGCTCAAATGATCTTCCTATCTCGGCCTCCCTAGTATCTGGGACTACAGGTGCCTGCCACCGTGCCCAGTTAATTTAACTTTTTTTCTTTATTTTAGAGATGTGGGCTACAATTCAGGGTTAGGTATACAAATGTTCATTATGCAGGTACCCTTGTTGATGAGGTATGCCTTTCTCTCCCCTGGCAGTTTCCCTCAACTCCCAATCCCTTTCTTATAGTATTATGATCATTGTTCAAGGTCTGCTGATTAGTGAGAACATATGATACTCTGTTCTTTGCTTCTGTGATAGATCACGGAGTATGATAGACTCTAAATCCATCCAAGTTGCTGTGAAGTCCATATGTTTGTCCTTCTTTATGGCTGCATAATATTCCATTGTGCATATGTACCACATTTTTTAAATCCAGTCCAGCTTCGATGGGTGGTTCCGTGTTTTTGCTATTGTGAATAGAGCTGCAACAAACATGAGTGTGCAGGTGTCTTTTTAGTAGAATGATTTTTTTGTAGAGACACAGTCAGACTATGTTGCCCATTCTGTTCTCAAACTCCTGACTTCAAGGGCTCCTTCTGTCTTGGCTCCTAAAGTGCTGGGATTACAGGCATGAACCACTATGATGGTTCCATTTTATATATCACTGTTGAGAGATTAAAACTGTGGAAGCCAACGTGGAAGAATGGAAAGGCTATTTGGAATCAGTAAGAAATGATTTCAAACTCAGATTTGTGTTTTCAATAGCTCAGTGACAGGAAAAGCTCATTAATCACTTGGAGCCTCAGTTTTTTTTTCTAAAAAGAAGGAAGACATGAATAATATCACCTCCTGAAGGTCAATCACCAATCCTTGTTTGATGACTCTTTCCATTGCAGCAAAGGAGAACCTCCCTCAAATTGAATCCCTTTTCCATTGCCCATACTGTGAATGCCTTTGACTTCTTCATCTTCTGCCATAGAAAACTCTTGTCTTTTAAAGAGTACATGTGATCAGGTTAGGTCCACTGGATAATTTCTCTATTTTTTTCAAATTTAGAGTCATGGGGTACAAGTGGGAATTCACTACATAGGTAGGTTGCATGCAGGTGAAGTTTGGGCTTCTAGCAATTTCTCTATTTTTGAGTCAACTATGCCATGCATATAACTTAGTAATGAGAATAGAGTATATCAAATTCTTAGATCCAAGAATTATGTAGGCAATATCCACTAGAGAGATGAGAAATCATGGGAAAATCTCAGAATCCTGCCTATGTTACCTGACAGAAGATATTCAATTTTACAAAAACTGTATATGTAAATTTTAAAACTTTCCTGAGGAAAAAAATACAAGAAACTCTTCCCAGTTTTAGGGTAAACAAAGATTTCTAAGGCAGGATACACTAAAACACTAACTTTAATTTTAAAAACAAAAAAATAAATTTGACTTTATTAATAAAGTAAATAATGTAAAATAAATTTGACTTTAATTTTTGTAGATATTAAAATTTATAAATTCTAATTTTTAAGAGACAGATAAAGAAAAAAATTTTAAAAACCAAAAACTGGAAAATGATAGTCACAAAATACATCTGACAAAGGTCATATATTCAGAGTCTATAAAGGAACTCTTATGACTCAATAATAAAAGAACTCCAAATTATACTCACATAAAACATACACATTTCTAATAATCACATAAAAGATGTTAGAATTAATGATTTACAGAGGATGGGATGGAACTCCCTCATTCAGAGAAAAAAAAATTAGTGATTTATAGTAATTATTTTGAAGGGTGGCAGAATTTGCTGGTCCCAGATATTTCATTTTGACTTGAAAATTATTTTGAGTTAAAGATACTTCAAAAAAACAACAGATTCAAGAGGGTCATTCTGACCTTCACTTCTCATCTTGAAAGCAGAAGATGAAACTTCCATGTGAAAGATATTATCCCTGTATCAGGAGGCCAGGGAAAATCTGTGCAAACAAACCTTGGTAAACTGACCCTTAATTTTTCCAGTCACTTCTCCATGAGTAATTGCCCTAGGCCACATCTCTCTGTTTTGCCAGGTTTTCACAATTTACTACTCTTTGTCCAATTTAGTATATAAGCATTTGGCCCTAACCACTTCTTTGGGTTTTCCTGTTCCTAGAGCCCATGTCCATGTAAAATTCTGTAGATTTTTACAGAATTTCTTTGGAGAGCTTTTCTCCTGTTAATCTGACTTATGTTAATTAAATCTTCTGGCCTAGCTGGAGACCCAAAGAGAGTAGAGGTAAAGTTTTGCCTACCCTATAATGTCACGGTGGTCTTATCACCTATCCACATAAAGTCGAACACTAAAAACATTGACAACACAAAGCACTGTCAAGGATGTGAAACAACTGGAATTCTCCTGCATTGTAGATGGAGATAAAAAATTATACAACCAGTTCTGAAAATGATTGGCAATATCTTTATAAAGAAAAACATCTACTTACAGAGTGACTCAGCAATTCCATTTCTATGCATCAGCCCAAGACAAATGAAAACAAGATTTAAACAAGAATGTTTATTGTAGCTTTATTCACAGTACCTCAAACTGAGAGCAACTCAAATATGCATTAACAAGCAAGTAGGTATATTAGTTTTCTATTGCTGTGTAACAAATTACCACAAACTCTGTGACTAAAACACTTATATTCATATATTGCTTTATAGTTCTATAGGTCAGAAGTCCAGACTGACTTAGCTAAATTATCTGCTTGAGGGCTCACAAAGCCAAAAATCAAGGTGATAGCCAGTTTAAACTCTTATCTGAAGACTCTGAAAAAGAATCTGCTTCCAAGTTCATTCAAGTTGTTGGCAAAATTCAGTTGACTTGGAGTTGTTCTCAGCTCCTAAAGGGTGCCCTTATTCATGGCATATGCCCACACTCCCTTCAAAGATAGCAATGCTAAGTAAAATCTCCTCTCTGCCTTTTAAATCTTTGACTTCTCTTCTGCAGACCAGCCATTAAAAATCTTCTTCTTTTGAAGGGGTCTTGTACTTCAATTTGGCCTACCTGAAATAATCCCCTTCTGCCATATAATGTAATATAACTGTAAGAGTGATGTCTCCGCTATACACAAGTTCCACTCACACTCAAACAGGAGGAATTTTTTTTTTTTTTACAAGAGCAAAAGTCATTTAGAGACATTTGTAGAATTCTGCTGACCACAATGCATAAAACAATGATAAATCCATATTATGAAATACTACTCAGGAAAATAAACAATATTAATACATACGATATTCAGCAATGTTTAAACTATAAACCATTATGCTCAGTAAAAGAAACAAAACATAAAAAGGCACATGCTGTTGGATTCTATTTTTATGAAATTCTAGAAAAGCAAATCTAATCTATAATAAGAGATTACCAATGGTTGCCTAGGGATGAGGGAAGAGAATGGTGCATGACAGAACTTTTGAGATGAGGGGAATGTCTTTAATCTTGTCAGGGATGGTGATATCAAAACATAGTTCATGTCTTACATTAAACATATAGTTATATTTTAGTTACAAAAAGGAAAATAAAAACATAAACTGTGGTGTGCAATTTGGTCGGCAGAATAATGACCCCCAAATATGTTCACAATCTAATCTCTGGAACCTCAGAACAAGGTAAAAAGGACTTGGCATATGTAATTAGTAAAAGAAAAGCGACTGAATTGGATTTTTAGCTTAGGTTACCCAGGTTGGCCCAAAGGTTTTTTAATAGAGAAACTGTGATGATAAAAGCAGAATGTCAAAATGATGTCATGCAGATTTGAAGATGCTTGTTCTAAAGCAGCTTGCTTAGAAGATGGAGGAAGTGACCAAGAACTAAGGAGCAGAAAAAGGGAACAGAAAAAGACAAGGAAATATATATTCCCTTAGAGCCACCAGAAGGAGCACAGTATGCCAAAACTTGAATTTTAGTCCAGCAAACTCATTTTGGGCTTCTGACCTCTAGAACTGCAACACAATACATTTGTGTGGTTTTAAGCCACTAAGTATGTGATGTTTCTGTTGCTGTAACAGCAGTAATAAAAACCTAGTTCAGTAATTTACAGACAATACCATGTTCCTCTTCCACATTTGCTGCACACATAATTTTATTGTCATATATTTATCATACATGTTAACACCTGACAGAATAAACCCTCCAAATGTATTTTCCTTTCAAAGTTTTACCTTGGTGATTTTTACAGATTAACTTTATAAACATTTTACAAAGGCAATATTAACATTGTTATTTTAATTGAGAACGAATTAATTAATTTAGAAGAGAAAGTCTATCTTTACCATTGAGTCTTCAATCCAGAAGCATAGTATATCTCTTTATTTAACTGTCTTCTTTCACATTAATAAGTGAGGTTTTATGGTTTAATTTTACCTTTTATATCAAGTTAAATTATAATGTTATAGGTGTGAATATCATCTCTTCAGAAATAAGTACTATTATTAGAATTTTATTATTGTTTTCTGTATATTAAGACTTTTAGTTTTTATAGAAAATTCATAACATTGTTTGCTGTTTTATTTTCTTTTATACACTTTAAGTATTTTTGTGACCTGCTTTTCCCACAGTACAGTATGCTATATATAGTAACTATATATAGTTGTATGTTTATATGTATATCTATCTATATTTTTTCTAGGCTAGACATTTTGCTTTCTTTTTTCCTTAAGACAAGAATAAAAACATTACTTTTATTAAAACACATATAGACATATTAGAAAGTATAAAATAAAATTTAAGCGCATTTTCAAGAAAAAATAATTGCAAAATATTTTATATCACAACTGTAATATTGTATATGTTGCCATTTGGACATTTGAGTCACTTTTAGTTTTTGTTATAACAAATTATATTGCTATTATATCTTTGTACACTTATTTTAATATATCAATATTTCTCTTAGGTAGTAAGATTTTGTATCATTTTAAATTTTAATAGAAGTTGCCAAAATCACTTTCAAATTGTTATTTTCCTCCATCTTAGACAATATTTAATATAGCACTATTTAATATGTTAAGCTTTTTGGCAGTTTGAGGGGGTTTTACCTTGCATTTTCCTTATTATAAACTTAGATCCACTGTCTTTTTATATTATTACTAGTTACTTATATGACCTTTTCTAAGAGTGTGAGTGCTTTGCCATTTCTCTAGTGAGTTCCTCATCATTTTCTTAGTGATTAAATTTATTTAACAAGTAGATATTGTGATTATTACATATTAGGTACTGTTCTAAGAACTTCATGAATATAAACTTAATCCTTACAACAACTCTATGAGGTAGGTACTGTACTTATTTCTATTTTACAAAATAAGGAGACTGAGAGTAGAGAGGCTGAAACACTTTCCCAAGGTCACACGGCTGATAGGTAGCTGAACTGGGATTCAAACTCCTGCAGGATGACTCCGGAATTTGTGCTCTCATTTTCTGTATTATATTCAAAGATCCTTATATATTTTGCATACCAATACCTCGTTATTTATGTCACACCTATTTTGCACAATAGGCTTATTTTTGAATATTATTCATTTATTTTAACATACATTTAAATTATATATATTAATCTACTTAAGTGTATATATATATATATATATATATGCTTATTTTAACTTTATCATACACCAGGCTACTTTTTACATAAAGTTTTTTATTTAAGAAGGATTTCCCCAATGAAAGTTATAAAGATTTTCTTCAATATTTTCACTTAATATTTTTAGCTTTGCTATTTATATTTAGGTCTTTAATCATATTCTTTTGAATAGTGTGACATATATTGACTTTTTAAATATACTTTGTAACCAGCCACTTTGGGTACTGTTTCACTATATCTAAAAACTTTTCAGTTAATTATTTTTGTTTTCCTATGAAGACAATAATTTTATCTGCAACAATAATGTGTGATCTCATTTGTATTTCATTTTCTTTATATTAGCTCATTTTATAGAATTTTCTCTATGATATTAAATAATGTTAGTAATAGCATACTTTTTTTCTTATTGCTGAATGTATTCAAAAATGTTTTGGTGTCTCAACATTGAGTGTGAATCTGTCTTGTAGTTTTTATTAAAATAAATATGGTGGCTTGACTAGTTGAGCAAAAATAAAACATAATTTTATAACTTTTAAATATAACTCGAATATTTCTACACATTGTTAGGAAAAAGTTAATTGTGCTAATTATAGGCAACTTAGTCACCTTGGTATTGGCTGGGGTTGGGAAGAAATCTGGTCCAAATGCTGGCATCCATTTTGCCTGGTCTCCATTGAGGCACAGTTCATAATCATTGAGGCAACACCTGCTGTTGCTTCATTGCTTCAATATGGCCTCCAATCACCATGCTCTTTGCATCCCAATTCTGGTTTGGTTTTGGACTACCCTTGAAGACTCCTACGCTATGGTGGAATTGGTGACATGTCTCTCTTCCATCAACCTGAATACTTTTATTTATCACGCCCCAAGTTGGATCTGGCCTTTCACTACAAGATTTGTTATCTTCTGGGCTACCCTGAAAAACCATACAGAGTCTATTTATTCTGCTTTTCAAACTCCCTTAACTTCTCTTATATTTATCACTTTGACCATGTTTCAACAAGGAAGAGAAGTGGGAGCTAGACATCTTTTAAAAATTAGTGTTGAAAATCTTTTTCAAATCCTTTTTTCTTCAAATTTTTTTCTCCATGACAATTGATCAAACTCACTTTATTTTTCTCTCTTTTCTTCCTTTTTTCCCCTTCTTTCTTCATTTAATAGAGAAAGCAGCTTTTTCTTCAACATATATTCTTCTTTTTGATATGTTATGTACTCCCAGCTTTTTGTAGTATCCCAGTGACTAGCACAATGCTTAGTAGTCAATATTAAATAAAGAGTTAGTGAATGAATTGACGAAAGGGCAAATACGTTTTAGTAGTAATTCTGTATTTTTTTTTCTGTTTCTACTGTATGTTACTTTGCATTCTGGGCTTTTGCCTCATCTACAAAGTGAAAATAGTAATCTAGAGCATTGTATTAAATAACATGAGAAATAAGAACATACTTTGCAAACTGGAAAGCTACACAGGTATTTGCTGCCTTATTATTATTACATGCTAACTTTCCCAACAATATTGCGTGCTAAAGGAATTGGTTTGGTAATCCAAATAATTGAATCACTAATTACAGGATTTCAGCAGAAGTATGTTAAGTTATTGAGACTTTCCTAGTTGTCCCTCAAGCTTATACTGGACCATTTTAGGTGCACTGGCCCTGACCACAAGAGTGGGTAGGCAAGCACCAAACATTAGAGATGGCATAAGGTAAAATAAAGGGATAGCAACTCAAGAGAAGATAGAAAGAGTAATAGGCAGCAATATTGCCAAGATACATGTCATACCCTTCCACTGATCCCCTGGACCCAATATCTCTCCTCTCTCACTTTGTGCAGGCATGCTAGTATCATGGCACTTTGTTTCTATTCTTTTCTGAACCACGCACCTGGTATTTCCAAATAAAAAGATTTGTTTTATCTCTATGAAGGAGTATCTTTTATGTTCAGATTAAGTCATTTGATCTGTGGTGTTTTTCTGTAGGGGTCTTCTAGAATTCTTATACTTCTATTATTTGAACAACCTAGATTGTACAGAAAAAATAGCCCTTGCACTAGAGACTTAAAACCCAATTCATGCTGCAGAGTCATAATCTTCTTTCCTATTCTATTTTTAAAATAGATACCCAATGATGTGCTCTTAATCACTATGTATTTCTCTGTATATTTGAAGATGCTGTCCCTGAGAGTGGGAAGAGGATGCTAAGGTTGTACCAAGCACATATTCTTTATCTTGCTGAACATAATTTGGGGGCAGGGGAAGAGGAAAACAAACACAAGTTTTTGGGGGGCATCAGATATTTGCTATTGGTTCTTTTCTGACAGGTTCTGATGCCTTCAAATAGAGGGAGTCACCTTAAAAGATGTAGTTAAATATAAATATCTGTTCATGAGTTGTGAGATTGAGTCTCTTATGTGTGTTTACTGGTTTCAGTAGGTTCTTTAAAGTTCATAATATTCATTATGCTGTTTTGTTCAAAGTACTAAAATTATTCAAATACCCTCTGTAAAATAATTGTTTGTTGTGCATGCTTGTTGTTCTTGTAAGAATATTTGAGAGGAAAGGAGGGAGGGAAATGAGGTGAGGGAAAAAAGATAAGTAGAGAGTAAGGTAAGGTCTTAGAAAAGGAAAATGACTTACAGTCACACAGTTTCTATGTGGTTCAGCCAGGATTTGAACCCATGAATATATTATTTCAAAGTCTAACCACTTAGTGGACAGTCAATAAATATTTATTAAACGATTGTGAAAACTAATAAATACCATTTCCACTGCAGAACACTGCAGAGAGTAAGACAATGGGTGGGTAATGGGATGAAAAAAAGAATGAATTAAGGAGAAATTTTAGAATTGAATAAGACTATAAATAAGTGAAAAAAGTTAGAATGGGACCAAAAAATGATTTAAATATGTTTGCTAATTACAATATTGTGCCAGCATACCAATATCTTTCACAGGCTCCTGTTTACTGATGTCCCTCTAGACTCACAAACTAATAAGACTGCCACCTCTCTAGACAATTATCAGTGACATATGTTATTTATAAGCTAGATATACTGTTGTAATTATTGAGCATTTTTATTTATATGTACAAAATGTTAGGTTATCAGTATTTCAGAGTTTTTAAAATACGGTTCATTATCTGATAGTAATATCTTTGAATTAAAATACTCTTAAGAAACACATTACTGATGTCTATACTTCAATAGGAAAAAAATATATATGATTCCTTTCAACCACTGTGAAATAAATATCCAGGCTGTATATCTGTGAAAGTTTCTAAAGGTTGCACTGTTAGGTTGATCTATTGTAGTGAGAGTTTCTAAAGGTTGCACTGTTAGGTTGATCTATTGTAGGAACTTTTAAATATACTCACCAATTTTTAGCATTTATCAATTAATTTAATGATAAAAATGTATCAATTTTTTCCCTTATTATAGACTCATAGTAAATTCCATTTTAAAGAATTTTGAAGAACATCAGATTCTTCCATTTCACAAGTGTTTAGTCATCATATAGAAAGTACAAAGTAATTTCAAAACAAGCTTCCAAAGCACAGGACACCACTTAAGTAATTTATACGTTTCTAATTGGTTCAACAAATAAGTGTTAGCTAGTTGCTAAGTTGTAGACACTGTACTGAGAACATTGAGTACAAAAATAAATAAGGCCAAATCCTGTCCAAAAGGTACCTGTTGTAAAGGAGACAAGCATATCATAATCACGATTAAGGTAATGATTAAAATAATTAATGCATCATTCATCTTTATGTTTTACTACTACTTAATATATAACTAAGTCTAATATATAACTATTTGAAGAATATAATAATTAACAACTACTATTTATTAAGAAAATGCTTTGTGTCAGACATTATGGCAATAACCTTAATAAATAATCTACTTTAATACTGAAGATCCTGAAATTTAGAAACCATTATTCACATTTTACTGCTAATAAAAATGATAAAGAAAATTATAAGTGTCTTGCTGGCATTGAGTGCAGGAGTTAAGTATCTGGACTCTGAGGTCAGAGTGTCGAGCTTCAAATCTCTACTCCATAACCACGCTAAGCCTCAGAAGCCACATCTGTAAAGAAGGGATGGTAGGAGCACTGATCTGGATGACTTTCTTGCACATATTCATTCAATCTTTTTTTGTAATGTGCTTCAACCAGGGTCTCCCATGAAGAAAAAGTTGAACAAAACTGATATTATTTCTCAAACAAAAATAACAGAAATAAGTAGGCTAAGTGAATGAGGCAAGAAAGATAATTATTGCCTAGAACAAAAGAGCTGTGAAAAGCTGAACTTTTTTTTCCTTAAGAAACTATCAGTTAGGAGTGGCTGATACATCAGGGCAAAGTGAGCAATGGAAGCCTAAATTGTACAGGAAATTCACTGGGGCATCATGTTAAAAGACTAGCATGTAACTAGACTGTAGTTTTGCATATGTACTTTCCACTATTCAGATAACAGAGAATTAGCACTAAAAATAAGGATAGCAGGGTAGCATAGAAAACAAAAAAGATCAATTTTATTTTGCTAACATTTTTTATTCCAGTGTCATTGCTTTCACTTTTTATTATGAGGAAAATTGGCAGCAGTTCATTTTCTCTGTTGATTACAAATAGTAGTCATGGGATCTATGATTTCTGCTGTATCTTGTGGCTTTTTATGCACAAAGATAGACTCTAATATTTTTTTAATTCTCATTAAATCAATTGACAAGTGACTATTTCACGGTCTATAATGGAAGGGTAAAATAAAAAGACATGTTTCATTGAATTATTTCAAAAAGATGTGGTATTGAATGGATCAATGTAATTTTAATATTCTAAACCACTGCCGATATGGTAGCAGTATTTTGTTCTAGTAAAAAGTCATACAGAGAAGTGAGTACGGGTTTTGGAGCCAGACAGACCTGTATTCAAAATGGCCTCTGACATTCATCTACTGGGTGCTCTTCAAAAAGTTGATGAACCTCTTTGTTTTTCAATATTCTCATTTGTAAAATGAAGATACCCCTTCTTTTCTGTGATTGGTTAGAAGACTGAATGAATATGTGCAAGAAAGTCATCCAGATCAGTGATCAGCAAGTACTTTAGCTTAATATATATTGACTTTCTTCAGAATCTTCTAGTTATTCGGGTGGGGTTTGTTTCTGTTCTATTGTTTCAAAGCATTTTTAGATAAGAGCAAGGCAGAAAATTATAGTATCAGAACAAGTAAAATAAACATAGTAAAATAATTCATTTTTTTATATTCAGCCAAGTTTAATTGGATGCCATGTATGTGTGTGTGTGTATACTCATGTGTGTTTGTGTGTCAGGATACAGATGCCAGATGCAGAAACAGAAAGACAAAGAGGGAGGAGAAGTAGATGTTTCTATGTGTTAAAAAATCAGAGAAAAGGAACTCAAATTTTAGAGCAGTATCAAAGTGCAGTTATCACTGAGTACACCCATCTAGCAGTAATGCAATTTTTAAAGAAATATAAAGTCATCATAATAATTTTATGTTGGACTCTATGCCTTAATGCAAGAGGAGCTTGTAAATAAACCAGATAATCCATTATGCCTACACTCTGTCTGGTTTTCTAAGCCTTCCATAATCCTGGCTTCATCTCACTGATGTTGGTTCCTCATATTCACTAATCTACAATATGTACTTTTAGTTTAAATGGTGCCACCTTCTCATAGTCTTACAAATGTGCCAAAATTTTCCTTAATTCTGCTTCTGGGAACATTTCATTCTCCTAACCTGAGAAGTCTTCTCATCTTTCCTGTTTACCCAAATTTAATCTGCTTGAGAAATCAAGCATATTGTGTTCTTACAATAATACTGCTTTATTTTCAACACCAGGTTTTCAAATGTTTATCCATGATAAATTTTTCACTAACATAGAGAAAAATGGGAACCAATATTTTACAATAGCCTATGAATATGAAGATCTAAGTAGCAGTGTTCCAGTTTTTATTACTCTTTGTTATATTTGAGTTTCAAAATAAGTTTATATCTCAGGTTTTTGGGGATACAACTAATTCAAATATCTGTTAAAATACTGATATCTGTTTGCTGTTGCCATAAACCATATTAAAATATCCTGAAAATTCCATCATTACAGCACTTAGACTACCTTTTCCAGATGGTTTCTCATCTCCAGTAATGGCACAAAAATAATTTATTGGAACACGGGTCCTGATTTGGTTTTGTAACATATGGTTATACATTTATATTATACAACACTTAAAAATAGATGGAACTTGCATAATTTGCATAAACTATTTTACATCCTTGCCAATATATTTGGTTTCTTTGTATTATCTCCCTTGTATATTAAAAGGCATTGTTTAGGAATCATACCTAGAATTCATCTGGTATAGAACAGGCCCTTAGTAGCTGTTTGCTGATTAATTGGGTTGATCCTTTATCTGATTAGATAGAAAAAACAGAATGAGATTTCTATTAAAGAAAAGCTTCATAAAGTCAATGATTTGATGACTACAGAATTAATAACATGAGCCATTCTGAAAATATCCAGCTAAAGTAACAAGTTAGAAAAAGATAAAACATCCACTCCACATTCACATTTTTCATGAAATTTATGAATTTTTTATAATCTTCTCTAAATGATGAAAATACTGCCAATTTTTACAAACGTAGAAGAAATCTCTCCCCTCTGCACTAAGAAGTGGTCATTTCAGTGATCTTCAAGCATTAAACCAAACTGGTAATACACTATGCTTGCAGCAAAAAAAAGAATAATTCCCCTGCTTTCAGAGTTACAGGAAAAGCCTTTCTTTCTCATTTCAAAAATAATAAAAACAACAGCCTAGACAATTGCTATAGAAGTGGAATTGAAAGACTTTGTTTGTGAGGAAAAGCCTAAACATGTAACCCTCTAGCCTTGCCCTGGTCCAAATATTTGTGTGTTAACAAAGGAGAAATCCTCCCCTTCTCTTCTTACCTAAACATATACAGTATTGTACATGTGCCCTATTTAATATTCTCTTGGGTTAGAGCTGCCTCCTCAAGTTCAGTTGGACTGTTTTCACTCAACTGATACCATTGCTATAGAGATAGAAATGATAGAGACAGAGACAGAGACAGAGACAGATATAGAGATAGAGATAGAGAGAGATGGATAGCGCTAAACAAGTTTGCACATAATGTTAAAGTCAACATTCATTTTTAATATTATTATATAAGTTTGCTTCTAGCATCTTCTACATCAACAATATAGTTCTCCATGATTTCTTTTTAAAGGAAACTGTTTGTTTGAACAGAGACTAGGATCTCAAAGATAAGATCTTTCTGTGGATAAGATGTTTAGAAAGCAGTTTGGAAAGTTTTATATTAAGCATGATTCTACAATAACTTTTTCCATTTAAGATTTATAGGAGTATATTTGAACTATGGTCATGCATTTGAATTAAGAAAATGATTACTTGAGTGCTTTTTTTGTTTCAAATAAATATTGAAATTTTGTTCCATATAAATATTTTTTTGTTTCATATAAATATTGAAATTTATATTGTTCCATTGTGGAGTTTAAAAAGAGCTCTATGGTTAATATGAGGATAAAGTTATGTTGTAAACAGTATTAATCAATACTAATACTAATTTATTATTAAAATTTCAATGACCTCTTTTCTTGCTGTTGGAGAAACAAAAACTTCATGAATCCCTGTACTAAGAACAACAAGCTGTTCCATGTACAATCCGAAGCATAGAGAATAGACATTTGAAATAATTATTCTTAGCAGAGCCAAGTGAAGCATATAATTTCTAAACATGGAGGCAAATCTTAAAATATATAGTCCATGGAGTTTGATGTTTAAATTTTATTCTAATTTTACCCAATTGATTTTTGTGAAAGAAAAATCACCACAACAACTGACTATCTTAGTGGACTAAAAAGAGTTTCTTCTTTTTAAATTATTAATTAGCCATGAATAGACTGCCTAAAATGTAAGTCAAACAGCAACTAGTGATGAAATGTAAGGTTTCACACATCTCAAAAGAAGACGTATGAGCAGCCAACAGAAACATGAAAAAATGCTCAGCCTCACTAATCATCAAAGAAATGCAAAATGCAAATTAAAACTACACTGAGATACCACCTAACTCCATTCAGGATGGCCATCATCAATAACTCAAAAAGCAACAGACGTTGGAGAGGATGTGGGGAAAAGGGAACACTTCTACACTGTTGGTGGGAGTATAAACTAGTAAAGCCTCTGTGGAAAACAGTGTGACAATTCCTAAAAGATCTAAAAATCAACCTCCCATACGACCCAGCAATCCCCCTTCTGAGAATATACCTGGATGAACTCAAATCATTCTACGAAAAAGATACCTGTGCACACATGTTTATTATAGCACTATTCATAATAGCCAAAACATGGAGCCAACTGTACTGCCCATCAAAAGTAGACTGGAATTTTAAAATGTGGTATGTATACACAATGGACTATTACACAGTCATGAAAAGGGACAAATGTATGACCTTCACAGCAATTTGGATGGATTTAGAGTTTGTAATACTCAGTGATCTATCACATAAGGAAAAAACCGAGTACCACA
The DNA here is from genome assembly GCA_963574415.1 of Tarsius wallacei. Taxonomy (NCBI): domain Eukaryota; kingdom Metazoa; phylum Chordata; class Mammalia; order Primates; family Tarsiidae; genus Tarsius; species Tarsius wallacei. Next base: position 39,777 of record CAUYQG010265936.1, read on the forward strand.
TGTTCTCATTCATAAGTGGACCCGGAACAATTATCATAATACTATAAGAAAGGGATGGGAGCCGGGCTCGGTGGCTCAGCCTGTAATTCCGCGCCTTTGGGAGGCTGAGGTGAGTGGATTGCCTGAGCCCGTGAGTTCGAGACCCACCTGGGCAATCAAGACCTCATCTCTACAATAAATCAAAAAATTAGCCAGGCGTGGTAGCGTGCACCTGTAGTTCCAGCTACTTGGAAGGCTGGGGCGGAAGGATCGCCAGAGCCCAGCAGGTCGAGGCTGCGGTGGCCGGGAGCAGCCACTGCACTCCAGTCTGGGCGACAAAGTGAGACTCCAACTCAAAAAAATTAAAAAAATTAAAAAATAAAAAATAAAAATAAAAAAAAGAAAGGGATGGGCAATAGTGGAAAACTACCCAGGAAGGCACGGGGGGGGGGGGCGGGGAGGCGGCGGGACACACTTCATCAATAAGAGTACCTGATCTCAAGTCAGGTGACATGGGGACCAAAGTGAGGCCCAAACTTTACCTGTTACAATGACCATTTGTATACTGAATCCTGAATTGTACCTCACATCTTTAAAATAAAATGCAATTAAAAAAAGAGAGAAATGTAAGGTTTTATTTAAACCAGAAACAAATGGTAGGGAAGGAAAAGTAGTGAGCTTCCAGAGGTTGTTCCGAGTTTTACAGAAAAGGATGTTGGTTCAGGAAACACAAGAAGGAAACCTCTAATTCCTTCCTCATAATCTTTAAAAAAATAAATGTAGAATGTATTAAAGAAGTTCAATCCTCTCAAAAATCAAACCAATATTTATCTACTTAATATCTACTATATGCATGCGCTGTCTAAAAACAAAGCAAAAGAAAACAATTAGTTGGAAGACCCATAAACTTTCAAAGAGGATTCAGGACCCCTTTATTCTTACACCAAAATTTTTAAAAGTTGAGTCTTGATTGCCTTTTCCTTAAGGAGATAATAGAGCTGGGTCTTTCAAAGTGTTCGAGAGGAAGAAAAAAGGAAGTCAAAAATGTAATAGTTTTCCCTCCCGTTTCCTTCTGTCATCTTTAGCTCATAGAGCAGTAGAATCTTCACAAAGGTTCTCATTGTTTCACCAGATTCATGACCAAGGTTAATAGTGAAATAAAGACACCATCATCTCCAATTTGTGAAATTGACAATCTTATTAAATAGGCATTGTTCAGATATCTAGGCAAAATATTTATGTTACTGAACTGGATATGGGTAACTCTGCAATAAAACAAATACATTACAAAACAGTACATAAATATATTTTAAAGTCGCTTGTACTAGAATGTATTTTCTTATACCCCTACCTATCACTATGTACAAAAATTAACTCAAAATGGATCAAGAACTCAAATGTGTAACCTTGAACTATAAGAATTTTAAAAGAAAACTTAGTGAACACCCTCCTGGATATTGGAGTGGGCAAGGAATTCATGGCCAAGTCCTCAAAAACAAATGCAGCAAAATAAAAAATTGACAGATAAGAACTTATCAAACTAAAAAGTTTTTGCACAGCAAAAGAAGCCATCAAGAGAATAAAGAGAAAACTCAACAGAATGGGGAAAAAAATATTTGCAAACTATGCATCTGAAAAAGGCATGACATTCAGGATTTACAAGGAACTCAAAAGAGGAAAGGAAAGAGGCAGGAAAAAGACAAACAACCCCATTAAAAAGTAGGCAAAGGACATGAAAGATACTTCTCAAAAGAAGACATTCAATCAGCCAACAAACGTATTAAAAAATGTTCAGCCTCATTAATCATCAGAGAAATACAATCAAAACTACAGTGAGAATCTTGCTCACACAGGTCAGGATGACTATCAATAAAAAGTAAAAAAAAAAAAAAAAAAAAAAATGGGTGTTGATGAGGCTGCAGAGAAAAGGGAACACCTCTACACTGAGGGTGGGAATGTAAGCTAGTTCAACCTTTGTGCAAATCAGTGTGCCATGTTCTCAAAGATCTAAAAGTTGAGCTACTGCACAATCCAGGTAATACCACTTCTGGGAATATACCCAGTGGAACATAAATTGTTCAACCAAAAAGACACCCACACACGTATATTCATTGCCACACTATTCACAATAGCAAAAGCATGGAACTGACTCAGATGCTCATTGAAAAGTAGACTGAGGTGGAAGGATCACCTGAGCCCAGCAGGTCGACGCTGGGGTGGCCGTGAGAGTGCCACTGTACTCCAGCCCGGGCGACTGAGTGAGACTCCAACTCAAAAAAAAAAAAAAGACTGGATAAAGAAAATGGGGTACACATACTCAGTTGAATACTACACAGTCATAACAGAAAAAAAAAGAAAAAATTATTTGCAGCATCATGGATGTAGCTGAAGATCATCATTATAAGTGAACTATCACAGAAACAAAAGTACTAAATACTGCACGCTCCCACTTATAAGAAGGCCCTGATTACCAGACACAAAGACACAAAGATGGGGCAACAGACACTAGATATTGCCAAAGGAGGGAGAGAGGGAAGAGGGTTAAGGGACACACAACCACATAGTAGGCACCAGATTCACCACCAAGGGAAGAGAGGACTTGCCAGAAGCCCAAACTTCACCTGCACACAATTTACTTATGAAGTAAATCCCTGGACTTACCTCACAACTCTAAAATTTAAAAGCAAATGTTTTTTAGAAAGCTTTAATTATATGAAAAAGACTTAGAAATAAATCCCCAATAAATTCCGCATAAATATAATAAAAATCAGCAATGTGAAATTTAAAATGTGTCCATGAAGGAAGAGAAACTACAATTTATGGCCAACTTACTATTGCTCCCTGTAGACTTTGGGGGATGGTGTTTAATTTTATCATCACAAACACTGACAAAATAGCCCTCTGAGTTCTTCTGGGATGTAAGGGACTTCTTTCGAAGACTTTATTAAAAATAAGTCCAGGCAAAACCCTATTCCAATACATACTTTATGCCACTGGCCCATAAATTCTCTGACTATTTTTCAGAACATTTTAGTAACAGAAAAAATTTAAAACCCTGCTGAATAGCAAGAAAAATCATGAGTTGTTCATGTAGTTTGATAGCTAGTTTTGTCACATTCAAAAAACTAAATGAATTCAATGATGCACAAAATTACTAACCATCTGCCTTCTTTTATAATTTCAGAGTGTCAAAAGTAGTCAAGATCCATGAAATCTATTGTTTAGTGTATCTGATTTTTAGAACTTAGAAATGTATATGTCCAAAAAAGAAATTCTATGAACTAACATGTGTGGGTTGGAATAAGAATGGACCCACACATTTCATTTTTCCCACATATGAGAGTAGATAATCTCTTTATAGCATATGTAGTCTTTTGTGTGTATTGAAGGTTATATAATAAAAATAACTTAAGAATAAATTACATTCAATTTCTACTACCCTCCTATAGGGAAGTGGGCTACTTCATACTCTCAAGAATGAAATCCAGCCAAGCACTAGAGTAAAATAAAAAGGAATAAAATTTAATGCTTTTTAAATTATATAAACCTATATTTAAGGTCATAACATTAAAAGGAACCCCTTTATATAATACTTTAATTTGTTTTGATGGAGAAAATATATATTAACACACAATTACTAAAATATATATATTGCATTAATCCCAGGGACATGCACAAACATTTTAAAATAATGTATATGTTGTAAGATACTAGGGGTACAATTATTTTGAACATTTAAATTATATTTAAATCGATGCATACTTGAATCCCTAGAATCATGGGTATCAGTATGAGGCCACAGGTTGTGGGCTGCAAATTTGGAAACTTGGTTTTTATTTCTGCTGCAAGTAAGAAAGTATGGTTGTTGAAAAATTTCCTACCATTCTTCAGCATTTAATGATTCCAACGCACTAAGTAAACATTAATTTGGTCATGCACCATGTTACTGTGGAGTAAGGATACATCAATGCAAGTACATACTCAGAAAAATAATAAAATCACAATGGACACTTTTTATTCCACTCTTACCTGACCACTTCTCTGCCGTGTGTGAGAATCAACTGCTGCCTCTTTCTTTCTCTGCAGGCTTATAAAATACCATTTTACCTTGGCATTCCTTCTCGTTCTCCAAATCTTCTATCCAGATTTCTCCCCTTCTACCTTACTTTTTTTTTTTTGAGTTGGCGTCTCACCCTGTCGCCCAGACTGGAGTGCAGTGGCCGCTCCCGGCCTCCGCAGCCTCGACCTGCTGGGCTCCGGCGATCCTTCCGCCTCAGCCTTCCAAGGAGCTGGAACTACAGGCGCACGCTACCATGCCCAGCTAATTTTTTTGATTTATTGTAGAGATGAGGTTTCGCCTGCCCAGGCGGGTCTCGAACCCGCGGGTTCAGGCAATCCACTCACCTCAGCCTCCCAAGGCGCGGGATTATAGGCTGAGCCACCGAGCCTGGCTTACCTTACTTTTTTATATTGGAGTTCTCAGGGCTAATAATGGGCCTTCTTCTCATCCCTCTCTGTCATCACTCTGTATGCAATATCATAAAATCTATTATATTTTGTGGAAAAGAATCACCCAAGACACCATTAAGAATAAACCTTATTCAAAAGGCCAAGGTATATGTATGGGAAGATGGGCAAAAATTTCCCAGATCTTTAACAAGGAAGTCACCTGAAGTTCAGCTAAGTTTCAGGAATAGTTAGTAAAACTGGTTCTCACAAGAGGATTGTTTTTATGGTCTAATAGCCATTGGTTTGACAACTTGGCTTTATTAAGAGAGCCAGGAAACAGTGGCTAAGGTCCAATTCAAGAGTAGGTAGAGAAAAACAACTACAAGGAGATGCCATGGACATTGTAGAAATGTTTTAATCCTTCTAGGTATTTTTTAATTTAATTATTGTAATCCTGCTAAGTACCAATATCTATTGCTTCCATTATATTTGTTTCAGTTGGCTTTTCTTGTAATTGTGTATTATGTGAGTCAACTATTAAAATTTATGTAGAAATTCTGATTTCCTATTGGCTTTCACTATACAATATACTGTACTTAAATGAATAAAATAATTTTATTCCAGACATTTTAAACCCACCTGGATAGAAATTATTTTTTTCTAAAACAATATCCTTATAAAATTGATATTATATTTACATATCCTAATCAATGGAAAATTATGATAGTTAGTATATAGCCACCTGGTAAAAACAAATTAAGAAGAGTAGTGTGTGTGTAAGTCAGACTATAAGGGTTCAACTGAAATGTGGTTTATAAGGAATTGTTTGCAGTAAATGTAGACTTTTTATTAAGAAGTCAGGTGGAGGAGGAAGGACAAAAGATGGAGTAGTGACTCCAGGGACCAAATGAAAAGAAAACAATGTATTTGTGCTGTAAGGCAAAGAGAAAAAAGGAAAAAGTTAAAATATTTGATGGAGTGATGTCTCAGCAGATGCAGGAAGTGATGAGAGTAGGAAGACAGATTGGAGATGATGCAATTTGTCAGACGAGCTTGTCTGCTTAGAAAAGCTGTAAGTGGTAAAACCATTTACTAAGAGTGAGAGAAGTGGAGAAGGGGAGTGAATCTTTGGGAAACTGAATAGAATGGAGATTAGCAACAGATGTCCTAACGGTCATCTTAAGGCCTGATAATAACCTGATGGTAGCAGACAGTAGAAATATTTGCATGATTTAGAAATAGAGTGTGCTAAGCAAATTAATAATAGTCTATGCGGGGGACCAGCCCCCGCGTAGAGATTTAGAGTGTCCCTGGAACGGTGTGGTGGCGTCGGAGATTATTCCTGGGGAACAAAGAGATTAGACTCCTGTCTAGTGCAGGAGCCGATACACTGGACTCCGTCTACTGCAGGAGCCGATTCTGCAGAAGAGATAGATATAGAGAGAAAGAAAGAGAGAGAAAGATAGAGAAAGAAAGAGAATGGACCACTGTTCAAACGGATTGAGCAGAAGCCATTTAATGGAGGTTTCCATGCTCCTTCTATCCTAAATTTTCGCGGGCTAAATCACAAGACTTTCACATGAATACAAGCCAGGTGGATGAGGGGTGTCTCCCACCCTCCAGTATGAGGAAGGACAATCCCAATTAAATCACAAGACATTTACATGAACACAAGGCGAGGTGGGTGGGGGGCGTCCCCCACCCACTAGGCGCTTCCTCAAGCATGAGGAAAGGCGATCCAAAAATTATCTTACTGTTTCTTATGCTTGGTTAATATTCCTCAAAAGCAATACAACAATTCTAATGTCATAATATTCTAATGATCAATAACTTTTAAAACTTATGCATACACAACTTTTAACGACTAAAGTTAATCCTAACTCCTTTGTATTTTATGCTGATTTTATCTAAGCTATAAAAAACTCTTAATTTTGGCCTAAACCAGTTCCTAAGGAATGTGGCCTAGTCCAGAATACAGGTTGGGCTCTTCTTGGAACAACTGATTACAATATCTTGACAAAATGGCTACTCTAAAATCCTATATCTATTTTAACTCCTATAAAGGTTTCTAATTCCTAATTCTCAATATATAAAACTGATCATTGGCAATAAAGCTTCTAAAAACCCAAATATAAACTGTAAATTGTATTAAGGCCAGAGTCACAATAGTAGAAAATGGGAATGATGAAATTTCTAAAGTTAGCTATAAAAAACTCTATACTAACTCTAAGCAAAACCAGTTTAAAGGAATGCAGCCCAGTCCAAGGTATGTGCTGGGCCCTTAGGAATGTAGCCCAGCCCAAGGTACGTGCTGGGCCATTTCTAGTAACTCTAAATAATCATCTATACCATCTAAAGCTAAAAGCAACTCTCCATGTATATACACTAATTCTACAAGGATACTTTTAAATCTTATAAAGAAGCTTGTACCATATTAAAGGCTCCCAAATGTGATCTGAGTTTAAACTGTGTTGAGTTAAAGCCGAAACCGCACTCTGTGAGAAATGGGAACAGTGGACTCCTAAAGTAAGCCATGCCTGTCGTACTCTGAGCTTTAAGTTTCATCAAAGTCCCTGTTTATGGAATGTGCCAAAGAGTAAAGGAAGGAAATGGGCCTTCAGCTCCTGAACTCATTCTAGTGGTCTCAGGGTCCACAGCCCGCCTGAATTTCTAAAGCTCAGGCGAGCCTCAACGCTGGCTCTCTACACTGTGCATTCATAGAGAAGGTTTATTTTAGTTCCTATAATCAAATTAAGACCTGCTCCTAACTATACTTGTTTCCACTTCCAACAGCAAAGTTTTCTTTAATGAATATTGCAAGACCACAAGCCTTATCCCTAGATCCTATCTATATCCTTCTCCATGACTCAAGAAAAGGCAAGGACAGGAACAAGAAAGGATTTGATGTCCACACCAGTTTGTGATTGACCTGCTGGAGCAGATTCCAGCGTATAGCAAGAAGTGAAAAAGGGCAATCTCAAACAGCTCCTGATCCTGGAAACACCATTTTCTAATCATGAAAAGGTACTGCTCAGAGTGTCTGCTGCAAGAAAAGTAACTGAATGACAGACCCAGCTGCCATCTCTTGGGATCCACCACTATATTTGTTAAAAAACCCAGCCAATTACTGAGAATGGGAGTGGTGCTAGAGCAGGATTCCAAATATATGTGAAACTCCTCCAAAGGTCAGTGTCAGCATGAAGACTCTCCAATGTCTTTGCCAAATGTTTCATGGAATTATACTGCTGTCTGATTATCCCTATACTTTTCTCCTTCATCTTTCTTCTTTCACAGGGGTAAAAATTCACTCCAATAAAAAGGCGATTTCTGCTTTCTTCAGCATGTCCATTATCATCTTAGCAATTGTTTCTTGGAGGACCAAGATAAAACACCAAATCATTAGTAGACCGAACCCAGAAAATAGCATACATTGTGATAAGTAAGTGTTAAGAACAATGTCTGTTTCCAGAGTGAGTAGCTAATAAAGGGGGAACAGGAAAGAGGTTGATAATTTGATGAACAATGAGGCAAAAATCCTTCAAAATGCACTTACTGGTTAAAAAAATAAACATGACCAGGCAAGTATAAATTTGCTTTTACTAACAACTATTAAAATGCCTCTGTACACTGTATAGCTCAGCATAACATACATGGGTCTTGTCAATATTAAAACCCAGTTCTTAATAAGTTGTCAACTCAGTTTAAGATTAGATATTTGACTTTTTGTATCATATCAGAGTTATATCCATATGCCTATCAGAAACCAGTATACTTTACATATTTTGCCTGTGTATTCAATATTATTAAAACTAAAACTCAGGAGCCGGGCTTGGTAGCTCAGCCTGTAATCCCACGCTTTGGGATGCTGAGGTGAGTGGATTGCCTGAGCCCATGGGTTCGAGACCCGCCTGGGCAACTTGGCAAGACCTCATCTCTACAATAAATCAAAAAAATTAGCCTGGCATGGTAGCTCACGCCTGTAGTTCCAGCTACTTGGAAGGCTGAGGTGGAAGGATCGCCGGAGCCCAGCAGGTTGAGGCTGCAGTGGCCGGGAGCGGCCACTGCACTCCAGTCTGGGTGACAGAGTGAGACTCCAACTCAAAAAACAAAAAACAAAAACACTCAGGGACTTTGACAGTTAAATAATACCAATATTTAGAAAAATGACCCCAAAGCAAAAAAAGGCTGGGCGCAGTGGCTCACACCTGTAATCCCAGTGCTCTGGGAGGCCAACGCAGGATTGCCTGAACCCAAGAGTTCAAGATCAACCTGGGCAACATAAGAAGACCTCATCTCTACAAAAAGGTACAAAAAAAAATCCAGACGTGGTGGCGTGTGCCTATAATGTCAGCTACTTGGGAGGGTGAAGTAGAAGAATCACTTGAGTCCAGGAGGTGGAGGCTGCAGTACGCTGTGATCATCCCACTGTACTCCAGCCAGGTGACAAAGTGGGACTCCAACAACAACAACAAAAACAACAACAAAAAAAGGAAAAGAAAAAAGAAAATTTTATTAAAAATTAAAGACATATGATATTGAATGAAGAGGATATTCTTACTACCATATAAATTTGCATATCACAGTACCCAACACCTTACAGGGAAAGAAAGATAAGTGCTACCTAGAAGACTTCATTTTCTTGGGTAAAATTACCCTGAAGAATATGTAAAATTCTTGAATTCAGATGACCCTGTTTTTTACTAACTTTGTTTCAAATCTTTTTATGTTGAATCCTTATATTGGAAACTATTTCTTTTTTCATGAAGCTGACTTCACTGCTAGGATCCAATTTTGAGGTGACTTGATCTCAAACATTCCATTTCAGGACACTCACTCTCACACATAACACCTGGGGCATAGATCCTTGATCTTTTTGACTCATCACACAACTAAATATAGATTCTATTTAGTTATCTAATTTCTCTCCTCTACTCTTTCTAAAAATAATAATAATAATAATAATAATATATCCTAACAAATTAGTTAGCAAATAAAAATGGAATAACAACTCTAGTATAAAGAAGAAATAAAAAATTTATTCTAAAATAATTTTAAAATATGGAGAGAATAGATCATGACTATCTTAAAACAGAATAAAGCAATTGGGTGCTCATTTCTAAACACAGACATATCATGAGTACATCAACTATAAAGCTGGACTGATACAACTGTGTTGTGTTGTTGACTGAACTATGCCAAGCAATCCACTATAAAAAAGATGATTTTTCTAAAGTAGTGAATGACTCTTGCTAAACTTAAAAGCATAAAAAAGTAAATATAGCCTCATCGTGCACAATAGTCTTCCTCCAACACTTAGCACATATTAAATTCATGCTAAAATACTTTGTTTATATATAAAAGGAAGTTGCAGTATAGACTTAGATTATTATATATATTTTTTTTCCCCAAATGAATGTTCAATGGGGTATTTCCACGTTGTGTTAAACTTAGGAATTTTTTTTAAAGTAGGGCTGCCTCACAGTTTAAGTGCAGGTGGGGAGTTACAATTATTATGCAATGAAAAAAGTCCTCATATATTTCTGAATAATCATTCCAGAATACCTCCTCCTTCTCTTAGGAACTGTTACCTTAGTTTACATTCAGCCCTAATTTCTAAACCTGAGTCAAATCTCTGACCTTCTTTGAGAAAACAAGAGGTCAGCTAAGTATAACACGTATTTTAGCTAGATAAATAACTTATTCTTGACTGGTTATTTGTATCACTTTAAAATTATACAAAATTGTAATATTCCAAAAAATATAAAAGTATACAGATCTGGTAGATTTCCAGGAAGCCAAATATTACTAGACACATTTCACCAATTAAACTTAGAATAAAGGCTTTTTTCTTCCTTCCTCACACATTACCTTTTCTTACTTCACCTCCTTTTCCTTTCTTTCCTCAGAGGTGGGGGCCTGGAAACATCCCACCTGCTTTTCTGCACCAGTCTTATTCTGGCATAATATACAAATAGATATTTCAACAAACCAATGATAAGCTATTAGGGCACTTTATTGCAAAAGACACAAGTGAAGCTTTCTCGTGAAAGGCTTCATGTAGAACATTAACAATGAACCCTTTCTTTCAGACATTGTCTTTCCTCTCATAATCATTTATATGCAGACTTTTTTAAATATCAGTCCCTCGACTGGATTATCATCAATTTCATACCACAGGGTCATGAGGGCACAAGAAGGCTTCAGCCACAGTCTTCTTTTGTAATAGAGTCTGTACCTCTTCAGACTGCTGTTATAGGATAAAAGGATTTGCTTTTCATCATAGGACAAATTAAATTTTAATTGCCTGTTAAAACAAAAATGTCAAAAGCAAATCTTAAAGGCAGGGTTGCTGTCCTTTCATATATCATGGTTTTGTCTTATTTGCATGCAAATTAATTTGTTCCTTCGTTTTAAATATGTATTTTAGCAGAATATCTTAAAGTTTTATTTTAAAACAATATGGTAATGCACTCTTAATATAAATATAAATATATACATATGTGCAAGGAAGAAAAATAATCAACTTAGTTTAAAGACTAAAATTTGTTTTACATTTATAGTATAATACATAATCACCTCAGGTAATTGTGGTTCTTTCAAATGGAAGAGTTTGTACAATTATACACAGTATATTATTCAGATTTCTACATTATTCTGTTTTGCAATATGCTAATTTGTTTCTGATATACCTTATTTCCCTTGAAGTTCCTATTAAATTATTTTTATTTTGGAAATGGCAAGTTTTGTTGACAATGAGTTGTGTCCTACTAGGTCCAGTTTGGAAAAACCTGAGAGTGAAGAGTAAATAATATATTCTTAAAATCCTACCAATGCTGTTGTGAACATAATTATTTAGTTTCATTTACTTTATCATTCAAATATGGCATGTAATTGTAGAACTTACGGAACTATGAAAGTGGAAATTTATAATGATGCAGGCTTAATTTCATTAATTTAATGCATAAAGCACATATTACACAGAGACAGACGTCAAATTAAAAACTCTCAGACTCTAATTAGCTTTAGAAATCTCTTATGTCTAATTGATATGGCTGTCATAATTAATTTAAATAGTGATTTCAAACTGACTATGATACAGAAAAATACCTCATTCATTAATAATCTTTAAAGAGAAATAACATCAGATATAGAAAAATCTATATTTGTCAACACATAGGTACATATAGATGTTTATAAATATAATTCTTTATATATAAATTTATTCTATTAAACTAATGGATCACATAAGAAATACAGTTTTAAAGTCTTGGTCTCTATAAGTAAAATGTCATTGTCATATTTAAAAGTCCTGTGATTAAACCCACTTTTTAAAATTCACAACATATTTCAGAACATTTATTTTAATAACTATTTCTGAATTCCTTCTGCCAGTATTATGTAAGTGAAATATTTGAATGATTAGATAATCTTTTATAGAATTTTAGATTTTTTTTTACCAAAGGGATAGATGATAGATAGATACATAGATAGATAAATAGATGACTAAATAATTGATAGATAATATATATATACATATACATACACAATATTGGCAAAAGATGAACAGTTTGGTGAAAGAAAAATATATATCTAGGCCTATACTGTGGTGATGTAGAATAATTAGTTATTAAAAAAACAAATTAAAATGTTGGTTTTAATATCAAAAGTTGGCAATATATTATTCTTTGATTATTAAGATAATCAAATATATGTTTATGAAAATGCTCATTTAGTTACATAATGACTCCCTCTTTATGAGTGTGATTATCTATGTCTCTAAAATGTTTCCCTGCATTGCCTTGCACAGCTCCACCCAGCCTCCAACTTGGGACCTAAGGTAATCTCATCAAACTTAGAGAGACAGAAGCCCCCCTGCCCCCTCCCCCCAAATTGGATCAGACACAGATCTGGGTGGGAGACTTTACAGGCAGCAAGCCAAGTGAGTTCAAATCTGATCCACCTTCCTCCCACATTAGGCCTGGAGCATCTGACTGATGCTGAGAACAACTCTATCAGCCTTCATTGAGAGCAGAGGAGAGGGACTATAGAGCAAAGCCAAAAGGAATTTGAACTTACTGGAACAACCTAAGAATGAGTACAGCCCCCCACCACAGTCCAGTTTCAGAATTGAACAAAGTAAGAGAATCCACATAAAGAAGAATAGGATATTGAGCCAACAGAAGTAAAAGCTACCCCCCCCCCCCACCAATCTCTGAACACCAGAATTAAAGAAGTGGGGGCAAGGCGGGAGGAAAATCTACACGCATAAAGAAAAGCCTAAAGAAGAATATGGGTCTCACACAGACCCCTGGGAACATCTACCAAGATATAGACTTTAGAATGCAAGCAATGAAGAGCCCCCAGAATGATTGGTCTCAAACCACAAACCCAGACATCAAGACATTAATAGAGAGAAAAGTAGAATTGAGGAGAGACAAGAGGAAAGAATGAAGAAGTTGATAACTTAGATAACAGCAATAAATAATACAGAGAATGAAATAAATAAATAACTGATAAACATGGAAAGCAGAATTAGCTAAGCAGAGGAACAAATCTCAGAGCCTCAAGACCAAATATGGAACTAACCCAAACTGTCAAAACATAGAAAAGAAACTTAAAAAGATAGAACAAAACCTTCAAGAGATGAACAATTATTTCAAGAGGCTGAACCTAAGATTAATTGGACTTCCTGAAGCAGAAAGAGAGATGGAGACCACTCTGGAACAAACATTCCATGAAATTATCCAAGAAAATTTCCCTCATCTTATCAGCGACATGACCATTCAAACACAAGAGATTTAGAGAATCCCTGCAAGATGACAAATGAGTATAACAACTCCTAGACACATAGTAATTTACGTACACAAAGTAGGTATAAAAGAAAAAATCCTAAAGGCAGCAAGAGAAAAAGGTCAGACTACCTACAGGGGAAGACCAATTA
>CAUYQG010265947.1:0-13255 GCA_963574415.1 Tarsius wallacei
CTACAGGCGAGCGCTACCATGCCCAGCTAATTTTTGATTTTTATTGTAGAGATGAGGTCTCGCCAAGTTGCCCAGGTGGGTCTCGAACCCGTGGGCTCAGGCAATCCACTCACCTCAGCCTCCCAAAGCGTGGGATTACAGGCTGAGCCACCAAGCCTGGCTTGACTTTTTTTTAAATGTTCAAACTATAGACATTTATAAATTATAGAAATCATGACAAACAAGTGACAGGACTTGGAATTAAGCCCAGTCCCTCTGACCCTATCTGAGCGGTACATTTGTAAAAATATGAATAGCTAGGAAGCTGTGTACATTTAGATGTCCAGCAAGTAGACACACCTCACCTCTTACCTCTGGTGATTAATTATAGTTGAGCATTAGGTCTCCAGAGAGGCAAATATCCACACTCATCATCTTCGTTTTCAAAAATCAGTAAATCTTTTTAAATCAGTGGTGCTTGTTACCTCAATTTCAGCCACCCCACACCATAACCATTTTACTGTTTGCACTTCTTCAAGTCTACTCAGATTCAGGGCTTCCCGGAAGTGCCTTAGTTCCTTGGAATCATATGGTCCTGCAGAATCTTGCACTCATCCTCATCTCAGCAGCCACTCCTGGGCTGCTGAGAGAGAGCTGAGTTTATTCTGCCCTTTATTTGGTTTTGTTCCACACCACGTTAAGTACTAGCCTTGAAAAGTTAATGTAGCTTTGCAGAAGGCAGCCCTGACCTGTCACCCTCACTTATCTAGAAAGTTGTGGAGCTAAACGCAAAAAGCAAAGAGAGAAGACTTTTGGTTCACGTTATCCACACATTAGAGGTTGTGTCACAAGACTCATTTTTGTGGCACTGATTATCATCTTCCTCAATTCAGGCTCAATTAATACCCAAACCTCAACTTTTGCCACTTTTATCCATGGACTTAAAACTTGGGCAGATTTTTGAAGCAAAATGTACTTGTGCTCTGAGACACCACTGTTCTTCTCAGTCCTGAGAGCACTTTCAAACTTTCATAGAAAAAGAAGGAAAAAATTTGTGCTAGTGACCTTGTGATTTTTTTATGACCTACTAGTGAAGTGTGAATCAACAGAAGTGTTGAGTAAGCAGTGCCTACATTATTTTGAGATCGTTTTCTGTAATTTTTTATTTTTATTGTAGAAATGTGGGGTACAATTCAGAGTTAGCCATACAAATGGTCATTGTACACGTTAAGTTTTGGCCTCACTTTGTTTCCCCACTTCACCTGGGTTGAGATCAGGTACCCTTATTGATGAAGTGTGCCCCCCTCTCCCCTCGCCGTTTCCCACTACTGCTAATCCTTTTCTTATAAGAACCTTAGAAAATGTAGGAGACACCCTTATGGAAATTGGAACTGGCAACCAATTCCTGATCAAAACCCCAAGTGCCCATGCCATGAGATATAAGTTAGACAAGCGAGACCTCATCAAACTGAAAAGCTTCTGCAAAGCCAAAGAAACCATCAAGAGAGCAGGGAGACAGCCCACAAAATGGGAACAATACTTGCCAACTGTATATTTCAGATGGTTTTAAGGGCAACAGAGTAATTATGAATGAAAGCTGTTGCTTGCCAGAGGGAAAATACATTCGCAGAAAGAAGACAGCCTCTCAACTGTCTGAGGACAGCTTCAAGAGAGCTGAACAGTGATATAACTCCTCAAAATCCCTCTGAATTCCAAGCCGAAGAAATGTCAGTAAGATTTTGACTCCAGCATGTTATCACTATCCTACTTTCTTGGGTTACCACATTGTGGAGTGGTACTGTTAGGAATTACGGGGATAAAAGATGCAACTTTCAGCCTTCACGAGGAATAAGTCCACTGTGTGTTTTATTTGATTGGTGGCTTAATTTCATTATTTTGTCTAATCAAAGAAATTTATATTTGTTATATCACTGCTGTTATAATATATATTTTTAATTTATTTGATACTGAATATTCATTTGGTCAGGAAATGCATCCACAATAACATTTTCTCTCTAGGGAGAAATACTGTTGTTACCTTAGAAACGATTTTCAAGAATGAAATTTAGCAAAAAGTGGAGACTTCTTGTTCTGTTGGTCACTGTTGAGTAGATTTTCCTTAAGGTAAATGTGCTATAAATTTGGTATAATGACTAGCTGATTAAATTTATAAACAGCTCTGCCAGTTTTCTATGTCAATAAATGTTACCATATAATTCTGTTCACATCTCCTGATCTATCAGGATGTAACTCACGCTATACAATCAAATACAATTTTGAGAAATTAGTCTTTTTGTCTCATAAGACTACGTTAGTGAGAGCAAATTAACATGGCATAGACATTCTAAATATATGAAATGGGTTGCACACATGTTTTTTCACAAATGAATTTGACTCCTACAGCATTAGTAAAATTTATATTGATTAACCAGTAAGCTGTAATGTTGTTTTCGATCTGGACTGAACAAATCAATTTTACTTAACACTATGTTTTCCTGACTTTGGGGTGTTTAGGGTGAGTGGATATTATATTGCCTGTGGGAAAACGCTACACTTGTAATTAAGCTAAGGAGGTAATTTCATGAAAAGAAGAAGAGAATAGGGCCAAGTTTTCAAGATAATGGGATTCCCAGAAATGCAGGCACTGTCCCTACTTGAATGAAACAAATTACATTATCATCCATCATGTGGCTAATCTAAGAGTAGCTATCTCTCTGTTAAAATAGGCCTATCGAATGAAATGATAAAATACCCTCATCTAGGAAAGGGATAACAAATTAAGAAATACTATTAACCAAAGAACCCTATGTAGAGTTGGTATTCCATAAACGCTCCTTGAATAGAGTGGACAAGAAAGACCTATGAGAGGACACTCCCTTCCCCACTCCAGTATGTTCTAGCTGGAGTTTTCTATAAATAAACATACAGAGTAAAAATTACATATAACGGACACATATCCATCCTTTCAGCATATATTTATAACTACCTCTTTGATGCAGCACATAAAAATAACATTGATTTGTGGCAACTATAGTGAGGTGACGTCTCAGAAGTTGGGAGAATATTTAACAATGGCTTGAAACTTTGCTTTGGGAAAACTTTCTCGCTGAAAGTTTGGAGCTGGAGCTTCTTCCATTACGGAAATCACTCATTCATGGTAATTATGAGATGTCAGGTACAGCGTAAAAATTGAAAATCAAGACAAGATTCTGAGAACATATATAATTATGTATTCCTAGAAAGTAATTAATGAGGAAAAATGACTTGGACATTAATTTCTGTCGGAGAAAAGTTACCAGGTAAGACATAAATTCTATAAGATTGTTTTGTGTTTCACCAGATCTCAGCCTCTATTGCTGGGGCTAAAATGAGAAGATCAGCAAATGGCATTAAAAGCAACAAACAAACAAACAAACAAACAAGAAACTTATTAAGCTCATCTCAGAAACTGTGTTGGACTTGTGTTGGAAATGCTATTGAGAAGTAATGGGAAGCATACACAGGTTCTATCTTCCCCAAAGCCCAAATTCCTTACTAAAATTGAGTAGGGAGTTAAGAAGGCATCATCATATTTTCCTAGCCATTTTTTCTTCCTATGAGTTTAAAATTCTGTCTTTTTGAGAAGAAAGATAAAAAAATAAAATAAAATAATGCATCATGAGCAAGTGGGGTTTATTCCAACAATGAGCTCACATTTGAAAATCAAATAATGTAACTTACCATTAGAGTAACTTACCAAAGAGTAACAGACTTAAAAAAAAATATGATCACTTCAATAGATCTAAAAAAGCATTGAATGAAACCCAACATCCATTCCTGATGAAAACTCTCAGCAAATGAGGTATTGAAGGAAATTTTCTTGATCTAATAAAGTTCATCCACAAAAAACCTGCAGTTAACAACATACCGAATAATGAAAGACTTAATGCTTTCCCTTAAAATCAGGAACGAGACAACGTTCTTACCATGTCTACTTTGCATTGTCTTGGAAGTACTAGCCATAGAAAAATGAAAGAAAAATAAAAGATTGGAAAGGTAGAGGTCAAGTTGTCTTTGTTTGCAGATGACAAGATTATCTATATAGAAAGACTGATGGAATCTACAAAAATGCTCCTAGAATAAGTGAATTTAGTGAGGTTGCAGAATACAAGTTCAAGATATAAAACTCTTCTATATACTAGAAGTACTTCTATATACTGGAAGTATCAACATAAAATTCAATGCCATATAACAGCATAAATGTGTAGAATATTTAGAAAATAAATTTGACAAAAGATGACAAAAAATTGTACATCAAAAATTACAAAACAGGTCAGATGCAGTGCATCTTGCCTGTAATCCCAGCAGTTAACAACATACTGAATAATGAAAGACTTAATGCTTTCCCTTAAAATCAGGAACGAGACAACATTCCTTGGGATGCTAAGGCAAGAGGATTGCCTGAGCCCAGGAATTTCAGAACTGCCTGGGAAACATGGTGAGACCTTGTCTCTAGAAAAAAAGCAAAAAATTAGCCATGCTACTTGTAATGCTAAGATGGTAGGATCACCTGAGCCCAGCAGGTCAAGGCTGTGGTAGCTGTGATTGTGCAACTGCACTCCAGTCTGGGCTGCAGAGACTCTGACAAAAAAAAATTACAAGATGATGATGATGATGATGATGATGATGATGATGATGATGGAGTGGTATAACTTGTTCATGGGTTGGAAAACTCATTATTGTCAACCTATCAATTTTCTTTATATTGGTTTATAGATTCAATGCAATCCCAGTCAATATCCCAGCAGAGCTCTTTTTTGTGGAAATTGACAAAGTGATTCTAAAATTCATATACAAATTCACAAGCCCCCCCCAAATTCACAAGTTCTACAATAACCAGAATAAACTTGAAAAAGAAGAACAAAGTTAGAGAATTAATATACTTGATTTCAAGACTTATTATAAAACTATATTAATAAATGCAATTAACTAACATCCTATTAATCAATATAGCTTTATAAAAGCATCAATATAAGGAAGGGCAAATAGATCAATGAAACAGGAGAGTCCAGAAATAAATCCACGTCTATTGATAGTTACCATATGACAAAAGCACAGCCAGGCTCGGTGGCTCAGCCTGTAATCCCAGTACTTTGGGAGGCCAAAGTGAGTGGATTCCCTGAGCCCATGGGTTCAAGACAAAGGTACAAAAGCAATTCAGTGGAGAAATGGCTGTCTTTTCAACAAGTAGTGCCAGAACCCCCAGATATCTGTATGCACAAAAGAATTTGGAGCCATATTTTGCATCATATACAAATATTAACTCAAAATGAATCATGGATCTAACGTTATAAAACCTAAAGTTATAACACCTGTAGAAGAAAGAACAGGAGAAAAACCTTTGTACTCTATTTCTATAACATTCTGGAAAATGCATTCTATTCCATAGTGACAGAAGGCAGATGAGGGTTTCTTGGGGGGTCGGGAAAGGTAGTAAGAGTAGGTGAGTAGGAATATGGACATGGCTATATGGACAAGCAGGGGCGTGTGTGTACAGATATATGGGAAGGTGAATACACAAAGAGTCTGCATACAGTCAAGAGAGGGAACCAACACTAATTCAAGTGAGAATGCTTAATGTAAAGAATGACTGTCACATTCTTGTGGCTAGTAAGAGGTAAAGAGAGCCCCATATGATCCACCCTATGAAAAGCAAGCTCTCCAAGGTCAAGACAGAGCATCCAGGAGCTGTCCCTCTGCCCTGCCCCGGCAAGCCTGGGGTACAGACCTTGTGGAGGGGGTGCAGCCTTGGCCTCTTGGGCAGCCTAGAAAGTTGCTGGGGTGCAGCACCGGTGCAGGTGGTGTGAAGTCCACTCTCTCAGGTGCCCGGGCGCTGCCTGAAGGACGTGCCTCACCAGAGGTGCTTGTGAGGCTGCTCGAGGAAGTGCTGCAGAGTCTCTGGTCACTGGGCTCTGCCGGGGCCTGGCGCTGGGGAAGCAGTAAAACTGCAAGGCAGACCTGCCTAGTGCCCATGCAAGACCCAAGAAGCAAACCCTTTCCTCACTGGTCTCCCTAGTACCCTCAGTGGACAAGGCTTAATGCACACCCAGCTGCAAAGGGAAATATATGGAAATGGCCCTAGCCCAGCTTGATGAAGCTGGCAAAAACAATGCATTTGGAGCTGTGTGGCAATACATCAATAACTGGCAAAAAGTGATGACAAAGGGGCACAGGGACATCTTTAGGGGAAGGGGTGATGGATATGCTCATCATCTTGATCATGGTGACCATTTCACATATGTCAAAACTTACTAAGTGTGCACTTTTAAATATGTGTCCTTTATTGTGATACCTCGATAATGCTGTGGGAAAATATACCTTCAATTTTTCCACTATTCCTGTGAAAGAAGCGACATTTACATAGATCAGGGCCTAAGTGGAAGACTTGTGTTTGTCTCTAGCTGTATAGACAGGTATGTGCTATTTGCTCACAGCAAGAGACACCGTTGCTGACCACTGTGGACCTTCTTGCCTTACTTGGAGGCAAGTTCCTGAGCTCCACCTGTAGATCTGATTGAACTCCAGTTCAGGGACCCCGTGTGGTGAGGAAGTTATGTCCACATGCCTGTCCTGTGGCCCAAGGATTTCGGCAAACTTCCTTTGCCCAAATCCAGAGGCTCAGGAGCCAAGGCTGGTACTTTCCAGGGCCAGCCTTCACAGAGACTCGCCACCATGAGCTCTGACTCCTGGCGGCAGCTCAGCATGCCTCCCCTGGCTCTCTGGCCCTGTCTTGGATTGGATGCCCCTGGACTCTCCTCTCCCTGTCTTGGGGACCGAGTCTACGACTGCGGTTCCTGATACTCTGGGTCACAACAGCGTCCACTTAATTGCAACCCTAGAAAGTCCTGCCCACCCCACTTCACCCCCAGTCTCTTATATGTCAAAGACAGATTTGCGTTAATTTACTGTTTACTTGGTGCCTACCATATGCAGGAATCATGTTAGTTAAGGCTACAACGATGAACAATGTGGACATGGTCTCTGCCCTTTTGGTGCTTACCTTTCAGTAGAAACTACAGAAAACATAAACAAATATCCTAGCTTGACTGGCTGCATCACAGTTACATGATGGTAATGTGGGAATTTCTCTCTCAAGGTGTCATGTTATGCTTCAGATCAGAGCTACTGTAAGCTCCTTGAGGGCTGGAGTCTGGAAACGATGGACTAGAGAGATGCCATTTCCACATGCACATGTGTACATACAAGATGTTCACCTCTTGGGTGACCTCTTGAGAGAGGAGTGCTTATTGGAGAATTGGTTTGTTTCTTCCTTAGTCTACTTAAATCTGTCAAAAATAATTAAGGATTGTTGATGAAATATGTAACTGGGACTAGAGCTTATACATTGTTTTATTTCCCTGCCATTGTCACCACCATCATCACAGAATAAATCTAAAGTTGGATTATTTCTTTAGAGACAGGGTCTTGCTCTGTCACCCAGTCAGGAGTGCAGTGTCACGACCATGACTCACCGAGGCCTGGAACTCCTGGGCTCAAGGGTCCTCCCACAGCAGCCTCTCAAGTAGCTGGGGTTACAGGCCCACACTGCCGTGCCTAGCTAATTTTATTTTTTTGTAGAGACAAAGTCTCGCTTTGTTGCCCTGGCTGGTCTCGAATCCTAGTCTCAAGCGATCCTCCCACCTCAGCCTCCTAAAATGCTAAGATTATAGGCTTGAGCCACTGCACCCAAGCTCACAGTGGATGTTTTTGTAAAGGATGGCTGTGGTGGGCTGGGCATGGCGGGGGGTGGAATTGAGACATCAATCAATCACCCATCAAGCCAATTTGTAGAGAATGTTTTCGAGCATGACTCTATGCCCACGACCAGGCTGCTCTGCAGGGATGTGGAAAAGCCATGCAAGAATTTGACACGTCCTTAGAGACCTTAGGTTGTGAAATGTAAAAAGCAACTAATAGAGATCGTGTGACTTAGAGCAGTGATCCCAACCCCAAAGGAAGTCAAAAGTGACCAGTATGTGGGCCCTGCAGTTAATGATGCTTCAGTGGAAGACCTGGGCTTCACAGGATGTTTATGAAATAAAAAAGTTCAAAGAAAGAAGGTTTGGGGAGGGCAGATGAAGGGCATGATGTTGGATGAGACATGCGAGGCCATTAGAAGAGCCAGAGAAGGAATCCCATGAGTTTTTAACAATGGCAACTCGTGTTGGCATATTCCAGAATGCAGGGGCTTCTATTGTTTGGGTGGAACAGTTAAAAGACATCTGGAGTGCTAGTTTCTAACTACAGAAACAACCAAGCATTTGCTTCTAAATTATCATCAAAAGGCATAAGGCAAACTCTTATTTTCTAATAAGATTATTGTAATAATTACATTTAATTATTGACCTTTGAGCACATAATGTACATCTCATCTGTTCTCTAGTTTTATTCAACCGATTCCTCATCTGACTCACATTCACCCCAAATTATAGAGATGTGCAAATCTGGTCTCTTGTTTTCAGTAAATTATCATTTTGTAATGCTTTGGGGAAAAGTATACGCATGGACCTGGAAGAGAATAATAATCTTTTAATAACAGGACATGGAAACTATATACTTCTCAGACAACTCGGTACTAGTGTTGATAGAGCAGAACTAATTCCATACTTTCTGGGCATCACACACTAGAGAGAAACCTTTCAATGAACACTGCAATGAGATGACCCATGTTTGTATTGCAAAATAAAGCATGAAACAGTTTCAAGTTCAGAACAGGAATGTCCTCAGCAAATTAGATATAAAATGTTCCCTGGGCGCCATCAAGGCATCCTGGACAGCTTTGCCACCCTTTATTGGTAGCACTGACACATCATTGTCTAAGCCATTTATGAGTCTCCAGACGGAATGACCATCTTCCTCACAGAGCACCAGGCTCCCGCATGAGTCTTTGACCTGTGCTTCCCTGGCGACAGAACCTCTCTCCGTGCTCAATGCTCCCTGCTCCCACCAGCTGAGGCTGCAGGAGGACTCCTCCCAAGAAAGGACGGGAGGCCAGGAACAGAATGTGGAACTGGGTTTACCTCTCAAAATTGATAAACTCTACACATTCTCTTCAAAAATAAATGCTCTGGAATCTCAGTATAATCTGGGGGCCAATGCTAGGTACTTAATTTGTTTTAGAGGAAAATGACTTGATACTCATTTCTCTGGGTCTTTCTGTGTCAAAACTCATGAAGCTCACCATCTCCAATGACCTCACACCTCTGAAATACCGTATTTAAATCTCCCACCCTCTGTCTGTCACCTCCTGTTCTTCCAGTTCACCAGGCCCGGGGTTCCCACTCCAGACATTTTCTGATCTCATGGAGTCTATGGTTCCCCTGTGTGACCACTCCTTGGAGACTCTCACGCTTCTCCATTCTTTATTCCTGGCAAAACGCCAACCACGGTGTGGTCGGCAGAATAATGGGTCCTGAACTCAAGCCCTGGATGTTATATTGCAGAGGGGAGTTAGAGGTGCAGAAGGAGTTCATGCTGCTAGCCAACTGGCTTTGAAGATGGATGGAAGATGGAAGATGGATGAGCTCTAGAAACTGGAAAAGGAAAGTAAACAGAGGCTTCCAGAGCCTAGAAGGAGCACAGCCTCTCTGACATCTTGAGTTCAGCCCAGTAATGGCCATCTGAGACTTTGGATCTGCAGTGAGGTAAGAACATTAATTTGTGTTATTCAAACTAAGTTTGAGGTATCTTTTAGGAGCAACAGGAAACAACCCTGGTTAAAGTCAAACATCTACATGCTCAAGGCCAGCATCTGGAGAGCTGATTATTGAAGAAAGCGACAACCACGCTAAGTGACCTCACTTCAAATAGGACTGCATATTAAAATTGGCCTTGACATTTTCAGACAGGCTTATCACACTTCTCTATAAATTCATTCCTCCTCCAAGTGATTATTTTACAACTTCTTTTTCCTCATATCGCCAACACTGCCTTGATCAAATTACTCTTAGCTTATGCTTGCTGCTTTATACAAAGCATGAGTATACCTAGTTGGGAAATGCCACATGTTCCTACCCTTTCTCCAGTTCCACTCCCACTGCTGCACATGGGCTCCGCCATACATGGGTTGCACCAGTGGATGGGCAGAGCCAGTTGAAAGCCTGTCCCTTCCACTGGGTCCTGGATCTCATCCTCTAAACTTCTCAGGGGTCTCCTTGACGGCAGTAACATTTGCTCAGCAGCTTGGGCAATAGACCTTGAAGTCCTGATTCCACTTCCTTCTTCCCATGCCATATCTGAATGCACCAGGAATTCCTGTTGTCTCTGAACCAAAATATGCTTGAGTCCAGTGACTTTGGTTAATCTAAGACTGCTGAGTTCTATTCTCCCTCATCTCTTGCTTGGCTGGATGCAGCCATATTCTTGCCTTCACTCTCCCTTGTTCTGTAGCCTCAGATATTTTTTCTAAAGTATAGATTAGACTATTTCTCCACCTATAACCGTCACTGTAGCCAGTAAAAAATCCAGACTGTATCCTGGGTTACAAAAATCCACATGCTGGACACTGGTCTCTTCCAGCTTCATCTTCTGTGACTCTTCCCTTCATCTGCCCCAGTCGTGCTGGCCTTCTTTCTGACCTTTATGTTAAATAAGCTTGTTTCCACCCCAGGACTGTTGAATTTGCCATTCTTTCTGCTTGGAATAATCTCCCTTCGTTTCAGTGAATGGCTGCCTTCTTCTCATTGATGTCTCAATTCTAATATTACCTCTTCTAAGAAGGTTTCAGTGATGCTAGCCAGCAAACTTGAAGTTGTTTTATTATATTACTCATAAGAAAAGAATTTCTCATAGCATAAGTCAGTACCCAAACTCTTATCAATTCATTAATTGATTTATCATCATTTCATGGTCTGTTTCTTCCCACCAGAAAGCATGGTTGGCATATATTCTTTTTTTTGAGTTGAAGTCTCACTTTGTCACCCAGGCTGGATGCAGTAGCACACTTATGGCCACTGCAGCCTCAACCTGCTGGGCTCAGGGGGTCATTCCACTTCTTTTCTTGATTTTATTGTGGAGGCGAGGTCTTACCAAGTTGCCCATCTGGTCTCAAACTCTTGGGCTCAGGCAGTCCCCTCTCTTCTGTCTCCTAAAGAGCTGAGATGACAGGTGTGAGCTACGGCACCTTACTACTTTCAATGAACTTTTTATGACTCACTTTTTTTTTTAAATTTGGGTCTAGTTGCCCAGGTAGGAGTGCAGTGGCATAATCATGGCTCACGGCAAGCTAGCCTTCCTGGGCTCAAGTGATTTTCCCATCTCAGCCTCTTGAGCAGCTGGGACTACAGATGCATGCCACCTGAGTGCCTAGCTAAATTTTTGATTTTTTTTTTGGCAGAGATGGAGTCTCGCTATATTTCCCAGGCTGGTCTCGAACTCCTGGCTTCCAGTATTCTCTTACCTCAGCTTCCCAAAGTGCTGGGATTACAAGTGTGAGCCACCATGTCCAGCCAAACTCTTAGATTAGTCTATAAGTTAGCACCCCAGAGTTAACTTGACTGAAGAAAGATTTAGGCAAGATAGCTGTCAAAGTCATTTTTATGTGACCACTCACTTGTCCTTGGAAGTGGTGTGAGAATAGGATTCCTGCATCATGACATTGTTGTCCCTAGGAATTGGGCTGGGCGGCCACAGTGCCCATCGTCTTTTTGTTTTTGCTTTGATTCTGACAGAACTCACAGCCTTAATGAGCATCTCAAATGAGCGGTCCAAACCTCACCAAGAGTGCCTCTGTTCTGCCTTTATGGTGACAGGCTGTGGCTCTCTCTGCGTGTGTTGCACATGTGTTGGTTTGGTTTCTGAGACTACAATGGCATGCCCTACATGGTGGAAACAATGCACAATTCTTAAATCACCACTGTGCCAAGCATGCAGTAGACTCTCCATGAGCAGTTGGGTTCATGGGTAGATTTTCTATGGAATCATGAACGTTTCTTGACTCCCTGGGGCTTTCCTTCTCCCATGCCTCATGATGCACCTGCTTTCCACCTTAGCCATCATGCTGTTATTTTAAGTGTCAACCATAAGTGGGGAATATGCATTCCTATTTATGATTTACAGAATAAGATGTTACTGAAGGTTCCTTGGTGGTAACAGTATAAACTCTAAGAATGTCTCAGCAGAGGCTTAGCTGTTGAAGACTCCATGGGACTGTTCAGAGGCTTAGATGTTGAAGACTCAGTAAGACCACATAATAGTGCTATCTTTTACAGCAGAGGTTGCCAAAACAGGCTTCAATGTGTCATCGGTATCATATAAAATCACACATTTTCCCACTTGGAAAACCACTCCTTTCAATCTGATTATGTGCAGGCAATAGATCTGTTTTGTTATTATACATGTGTTTCTCTTATCGGCACGATATTCATGCTTTGGTTTTTCTTTTTTTGATCCAATTAATCATGATATACTGAGTAAATGAAGCCATCTATATCATTGAGATGACAAAACAATGTAAAGAAAAAATCTGTGGTTGAAATTGCAACCATTTTTTAAAGATCTTATTGATCAGTTTTTTTGTTGTAATTTAGAACCAGCTGTAGAAAAATACACTCTGTACTAAAAGATTATGTGAAAGAAAAGGCGATTTATTCATTCAGCAAATCACCTTTGATATTCTCCTCATGGCAAGGACAGTGTCTATATAGTTCAAGATTATTTTTCCAGCAAGCCAGAGTACCTGTCCCAAAGACAAATGCATGAATGTATGTACAATGTAAAACCTCAGTAATTATCAGTTGCCAAGCTATGACTTTTGACAACCTATATGAGGTTATATTTTATTTTTCATGCCTTCCCAAATGTTTCTCTTTTATATGAAACCGATAAGAAAATAACACAGGAATTTTAGAATGGTTGATGGGGGTTGAAAGGTGTGTTCATTTCTCTGAAGATAATTTTTTTTTTTTTTTTTGAGTTGGAGTCTCACTCACTCTGTCACCCAGACTGGAGTGCAGTGGCTGCTCCCAGCCTCTGCAGCCTCGACCTGCTGGGCTCCAGCGATTCCACCTCAGCCTTCCAAGTAGTTGGAACTACAGGTACGCGCTACCACACCTGGCTAATTTTTGATTTATTGTAGAGATGAGGTCTCACCAAGTTGCCCAGGTGGGTCTCGAACCGCAGGCTCAGGCAATCCACTCACCTCAGCCTCCCAAAGCGCTGGGATTACAGGCCGAGCCACCGAGCCCAGCCTGAAGATAATTTTTTAAAAAATTCTGATTTTCCAAGCAGACTGAAAAAG
>CAUYQG010265957.1:0-25956 GCA_963574415.1 Tarsius wallacei
TTATTATTATTATTATTATTATTACTTGGAATGTGGCCCAGAACCCAGAAAGAAGAAAACTGTAAAAAAAAATAAAATAAAATTAGGGTAGCCTAAGTAGATTCTATCAAATCTAGACACTAAAATTTTGGCCTGGGTAGATTCTATCAAATCTAGACACTAAAATTTAGACCCTTAGTTCATAGGCAACATCAGCCTTAATTCAGAGCCATTTAGACCTACTTTAAAGTCATCTCTGAACAGGATTAGTGATCTGATTTTGCAATTCAGAGTCAATTAAGAGGAGGAAAGGGACTGCATGAACCCACAGCTCACAGCAAGGAAGGAGGAAGAAACCCAAAATACTGACCTAGAAAAGCTGAGCAGTTTGGGACCAGTGCAAGGAGAGCATAATCCCCAAACAAGACTGTTGGTCAGAATCACCTGGGAGCTCTGTAAAAATGTGTAATATGCATAATGAAAAACAAACTGTAAGGGCTGGGCAGGAAGTAAAAGAAATCAGCGAGAGGCACCGAAATCGTGCTAATCGTTTTATAAACTCCCCTAGGGTAAGGCCTTCCCCCTGATGTTTTTCAACTTAACTCTTGGAGTCAGGTTGTTCTTCCTTGAAAATGCTTTCTTAGTTTCTGAGCAGTAGCTTCATGGTTGCTGTAATTGCAGTCTCTCCCATTGGCCTGCAGGTCTCCATCCATTCCACTCAGATATTTTGGGACTCATCCTATGCTCTTTGCTTATTTTCTCTTATTCTTGAAAAACACCGAGGCTTTGTTTTCACTTTTCTAGCTTATCAGGCCAGCATCTAAAATAAGAAGCTGCCCTCTGAGCATCACTTCACCATTTCACTCATTCATTCAACAAATATTAATCCAAGCTTCTACTTCATGCTGGGCTCTGAAGAAGACTGCCATTGTCTCCAGCCCTTACGGAGCTTACAGTCTCTTTGGGGGAGAAGAGAAAATTGTAATCGGTGTCATGAAAGAAACACATAAAGATGTGAGATAGAGGAACCTGGGGGAGGAGGGACACTGGTATTAGAACTGGTGGTTAGCAAAGGCTTTTCCAAGGAGGAGGAAACACAGAAACTGGGATATAAAATATGAGAAGGAGAAAGCTACTTGACAGGGAGAGAGAAAATCATCACGGTTCTCAAACTGAACTCATTGTCATCCTTGTTCTCAGAAGAACATACTCTTATATCTCTCGTCCTTGGAAATCCTCTCTTGAGCCCACTTTCTTACCAGCTACTACCCTGTTTCTCTGCCCCCCTTGGAAGCAAAATTCCTGGAAGCATGGCCTGCACTTGTTTCCAGTTTTTCTTCTTCCATTCTTTCATAATCCCGTTCCGTTCTGCTCCCTTACCTCCCGCCAATGCTCCACTGAACCTGCCCTTGTCAAGGTCATCATTGACCCTGCCTTTCCGTTCTCATGTTACTAAACACAATTGCAGTATTTGACAGAGTTTATTTCTCCTCCTTCATGGTAGACATTTTTCTCTTGGCTTCTAGGACTCAGCCTTCTCTTGATTTTCCTCTTGCCTCGCTGGTGGTTCCTTCATAGGAAGGAAGGTTTTACAGGTTTCTGGGCTCCTGGCCCTTTAATGTTGGAGTCCCCAGGTGCTACATGGTTCTTCGTCTTCTTTCTTTTTCTGAATGCCCTCTTTTCTTTGGTGGTTGCATTCAGTCTCATGGCTTTAAATGTGCCCGTGACTCTCAGATTTATGTCACCATCTATCCCATCTCCTGAACGCTCAACTTGTCTATCTAGCTACCAAATTGACATCTCGTGATCATAGACCACAACTGAGTTGTTTATTTCAACCTCAGCCAAGCCTGGTCTTTCTGTAGTCTTCTCCATCTCAGCTCCTGACAACCCACCCTTCTGGTTTCTCTGGTTAAACATCTTGGCATCATCCTTGAGTCTCCTCTGCTTTTCTACCCACATTCAGTCGCTCACAGGAAGTTGTGTGCACTATTTCCTTCAAATGTGTGTACTGCATCTTTCCAGCTTTACTGGGACCACCATCGGTCTGGGCCATTTATCTCTCATCCAGTTACTGTAGTAACATCTTCCCTGCGCCTATCCATCCTCCCCGTACACTATTCTTAGAACAGATTGAGGCTTTTCAATGTCACTGCTTTGCTGACCACCCCGCAGTGGCTCCCCATTTCCCTCAAAATGAAAATCGAAGTGCCCCCAATTCTCACTCGTCCTTTGTGACATAGACACTCATTCACCTTCTGACCTCATCTCCCGCCATCACTGCACCCTCTTCTCCATTCACGCTCACCTTCCTTCCGTTTTCAACCAGGCCAGGCACCACTCCAGCCTAAGACCTTTGCCCACTGGTAGTTCTCTCTGCATGGAACATTCTTCTTGCAGATATCTGTGTGGCCAACCCCGTCACCTTTTCTTTCGCCTTGCTGTATTCTTTTTTCTTTACATATTATACCATATACTTGATTTTTTGGATCACACTTGCTTTATGGCAACACTTACTAGAAAGGAAGCTCACCGGTGTGTCCCAAGCAGCTAGAGCAGTGCTGGGCACCTTTGTTGACTAAACAAATGAACCAATGTCTCTTTGCAAATCACTCCCTTCCCAGTTTCTGCCATTGATGCGTCTATAACCTATCCCCCACCACACGGAAACTTTGAAATAGTTCTTATTCTTCCAATCAGCCCCTCTTTGTACACAGCCCATTTGATCAGAATCACACGATCCTTTCTTTCTCACCCTAAATTGTGTCTTAAAGTCAGAGGCCCTTTCCTATTCCCCCAGCCAGGTCGATTTCCCAGGCCCTCACTGCCCCTCCTGGGAGTGGTGTTTATCCTCGCTCTGGTCTTGTTTCCCTCCAAAGCACCTTATAAACTTCTGCACCATAAATCTCTCCAAAGAGCAGCCCTAATCATGTCGCTTCTTGCCTGGCAAGCAAACTTTTAACCTCACGATTTAAATGTAGATACTTAGGAAACCCAGGGAGTAGAGTTGTGAAAGCAGGTTGGAGGAATGGAATCCTGGTGGAGGAGAGAACTGGGGGGAAAAGTGCTGCTTTTCAGGAACTTTATTTTTTTCCCTCCAAAAAGAGAAAAAGTTTTTTGTTTTGAAAGTTTTGTTTTGCTTCTTTTCCAAGGCCTTTATATATTTTTAAGTATACATCAAAATGCTATAGCATACGAAAGAACGCATAATGAATTATATGGGCCAGAATTAACACAATATATTTAGCTCTATTAAACGTGCATTTTGGAAAATAAAAGACACGCAAATTTCCCTTTTCACCAAATTCATTACTTTCACCAAATTAATTTTCACTATATTAATGAATTCACCAAATGGCTTAAAAAAATTTTTTTAGCTTGCACATCATGATATCTGAATATTTAACCTTTTGATACATTTCTGTGTTGTCCTTCCACCTAGCTTCAATTGTTCCGTAATATGTCGCCTGCCATCCAATCCAGCCAAATCAACCATTGTTTTCCATCTCCTGGCTGTTGCCTCCAGAGTTTTTCTCCCTCCCTTCTGTGGGAGGCCCAAGGCTATGCTTCTTGGCAGGCTTACCTACAAACTTATTTTACTGTAGTTACTTATTCTTCTATTTCTTTGGATCTCTGAAATCTATATCTATATCTCTTGGTCAGTCACCTGTCTGTAATTACATACAAAAGTCTTTACCAAATGATTCATGCATTCGGTTGTGTATTTCCTAAAAAAATTTCTCCTTAGATATTTCTGTCTTGTTTTCTTTAGCTATCGAGGCATCAAGTGACAGCATTAGACTTGGGTTCTTTTTCACCCATTTATTCATTCGTTAAAAAATGTTCCACAAGCTGGAAGAAAATATTTACAGAAGAAATATCTGACACGAGATTGTCATCCAAAATGCACAAAGGGCGCTTAAAACTCAGCAATTAAAAATCAATAAATAATCCAAAAATGGGCTTATGGTCTGAACAGACACCTGTCAGCAAAGAAGATATACAGATGGCAAATAAGCATATGAAAAGGGGCTCTACATCCTATGTCATTAGGGAATTGCAAATTAAAACAGCCATGAGACGCAACTGCATACCTATTAGTATGGCGAAAATCCAAAACACTGACAACACCAAATGCTTGGTGAGGATGTGGAGCAACGGGAACTCTCATCATTGGTAGGTTGGTAGGAATGCAGCATCAGACAGCAACTTTGGAAGACAGTTCTGCAGTTTCTTACAAAAGGAAGCATATTGTTACTATATCATCTAACAGTCTCACTCCTTGGTACTTTATCCAATAAGTTAAAAACGTATGCCCCTG
Source organism: Tarsius wallacei (assembly GCA_963574415.1). NCBI lineage: Eukaryota > Metazoa > Chordata > Mammalia > Primates > Tarsiidae > Tarsius > Tarsius wallacei. The sequence continues at coordinate 4,301 of CAUYQG010265957.1, forward strand.
CAACTCAACCCCTTCAGATGTTCCCCACACTTCTCTAGCACTTTGACCCACGGACCTTCTCCCATCTTGAAGCCCTTGCTGGCCTCAGTTGCTGGTTTCATGATTCACCCCTTCAGCCCATTCTCTTTTTTTTTTTTTTTGAGTTGGAGTCTCATTCTGTCACACAGTCTGGAGTGCAGTGGCATGCTCATGGCCACCGCAGCCTTGACTTGCCGGGCTCAGGTGATCCTTCCACCTCAGCCTTCCAAGTAGCTGGAACTATAGGCACGCACCACCATACCTGGCTAATTTTTTGATTTATTTTAGAGATGAGGTCTTGCCAAGTTGCCCGGGCTGGTCTTGAACCCTCAGGCTCAGGTGATCCTTTCACTTCAGCCTCCCAAAGTGCTGGGGTTCCCCACACTTGTCGTATCCTAAATTTCTCTTACTTTGTCCTCTGATTACCCATCTGACAACACTTCACCTCTGGATGAGCTCACCTCTCTACCCTACACCTCATTCAGGGAGTCACACAAGAGAAATTCACCTGGTGAGACAGAGTGGTCATGATACACCCACAACAGGCCCTCTGTACCATCAGGAAGTTGCAACTCCCCTTCAACTCCTGGTTTCTAAAACTGAGCAGCAAACTCTAGTTCCAGAGACTGTATCTGGAAACGATTTCCTGCTTTAGCCAGGTGTTAATGCAAGCCACCACCCCCTCCGTTGAAGGGACCCAGTGAAGCATGTTATCTGAAACACATTTCAGGGTTGTGGATGGAATCATTAGCTGACTTTTGCCAGTAAACTCAGTTTAGTGGACAAGGAGATCCAAGGAGATGGCATTTAATGTGTTTAGCTAACAAATCTGGGTTTAAAATATGGATTTTGGTGTGTATTGCACAGGAATAAAGAAAGAAACAAAGTCTCGTAACCAGATATAAAGGCTTGCTTACTGTGCTGTCACAGTCTGCCTCTTTAGAAACATGCGGGTCGGTAGTCTCTGTTTAGAAGTGGACAAACTTACCTCTTACCTCCTTTGCTTTGATTGATGTATTTTGCACAGAACTGAAGATGTCAAGGAGAATGTGCTGGCGAGCTTACTCATTGTCCTGGTTTCCCTCCTCGGATTTCTGACACTGAATCGGGGTTTTTGCAAAGACATGTGGGTGCTTCTCTTCTGCCTCGTGATGGCCAGCTGCCAGTACTCCCTGTTAAAGGCAAGGTCGCATCTAATTCTTTCCAGTAATGCATACTCTTACTAATGCAGCCTTGAAATCACAAGATGATGACACAGACACTTCTGATTTGTGTTTTAGAGTGTCCAGCCTGACCCCGCCTCACCAATACATGTAAGTTGGCAAATGCAGGCAAGTGGTTTGTCTTGTCTGCCTGCGTTGAAGACAGGGAAAAGGCCAAAACCTGTATCTGTATATTGGATATAAAAATAGAAATATTAAATAAATATATACATGCATGATGGCCAACTTCCAGCTAGATCTGAGAGCGTGCTGCGGGTACTTGTGGGAGATGGCATGGGGTGGGGACGGAGAGTGAGTGGACAATTTTCCTGTGCCTGGATCCAGTCAGGAAAGACCAAGGAGCCTGGTGGGAAAGACTGCAGACTCTGCTATCAGACCACCTACCTTTGTTTTCTGATTCCTCCACTTGAATATTTGATGCTGAGTGAGATGCTGGTCCTCTCCATGCCTCAGTGTCCCTATGTGTAAATAAGGCCAATGAAAATGCCTATGGGGATTAAATAATCCACACAATGTACCTTATCAGTGCCTGACACACAGAGATTGCTCAGTAAATGTTAGCTACTATTACTAGTAATGTCAGTAATGTGGTCATGAATCATTATTCTTATTTTTTAAGTTTATTGTATATATTTATGGGGTACAGGGTATTTTGATGTATGTATACATTGCAGAAAGAGTAAATCAAGCTAATTAGCCTATCTATAACCTCACATTTTTTTTTTCCTGGTGAGAACACTGAAAATCTACTCTCTTAGCAATTTTCAAGTATGCAGTAAATTCGTATTAATTATAGTCGCCATGCTATACAGTAGATTTCCAGAACTCATTCCTCCTGCCTGACTGAAACTTTGTATCCTTTAACCAACTTTCCTTGTTCTCCATCCCGACCCCTCCAGCCCCTGTTAACCACCATTCTACTCTCTGCTTCTGTGAATTTGACTTTTTGAGATTTCACATATGAGTGAGAACATGCAGTATTTTTTTCTTCTGTACCCGGCTTATTTTACTTAACTTAGTGTCCTCCAGATTCATCAATTTTGTTGCACGTGACAGAATTTCATTCTGTGTTGAGGTTGAATAGTATTCCATGGTGTATCTATACCATATATTCTTTATCTGTTCGTCCTTGATGGACACTTAAGTTGACTCCATGTCTTGTCTATTGTGAATAGTGCTGCAGTGAACAGGGGTTGCAGTCATCTCTTCGGCATACTGATTTCATTTCGTGTGTGTGTGTGTGTGTGTGTGTGTGTCCAGAAGTGGGATGCTGGATCATGTGGCAATGCTATTTTTAGTTATTTTGAGAAAACTTCGTACTGTTTTTCGTAATGATGTACCAGGGTTCCCTTGCCAACATTTGGTATTTTTTATCTTTTCGATATAAGCCGTACTAACAGATGTGAGGTGTTACCTCATTGTGGTTTTAACTTGTATTTTCCTGAATCATTATTCTTTTTACACGAAGCTGATGTACTTTTATTCCACAGTTCCATGTGTGTTGTTACCTTTTGTCCCCATACTTTGGGTTACTTCATTACTAAGTCTGGGGGCTAATTAATACCGATCTTTTGGGGTTCTGGCATGCTTCCATGAGCTCTGAAATACACATATGGTTCCCTCTGAGCCCGCTGCCCGTTCCCCTCATCTGGGGTGGCCTATGGGATGCTGTGGGACAGGCACTTCCCCTTCAGGCACCTAGGCCACGTGGCTTTGCACCGAGTCCACCGCCAGATGGACTTCCAGCTCTCCAAGCGACCTTCTTCCCTTTGTTGTGACAAGCACCTTTGGGCCCCTGGCAAACCCTTTCAATGAAAGAAAGCTTAATCTACCCTCTATTGTGCTTTCAAAAAATTCAAATGCAGGATTTAGGACTGGTTTTTAAATCTGTGATAGCGCCTGTTTAGCTCACGGTAATTAAGAAAAGCTTATAATTGGACGATCACATGGCGTACGTTGCTATCTTGTTAAATTCCTCTGTTCCCCATAATTGGTTTACATGTAATACATCTTCCATTATCCTAGAATCTGAGTGTCAAGATAAGTAGAAGCAGCATAATTAGGGTATTGAGATGCATTGTTGTGATTATCGTCAGAAATCTGGGTTAGGTGGTGGGAGAGAGATGTGCAGCTTTGAAGTTTTTGTTCGAGCCCACCCTGGATGTCACCTCACCCTCCTCCTGCTTCGGTAAACTCTCCTAACCACACTTGAGTGTCTCAGCTTTTCTGGGTGGCTTGGGGGAGGGTGCTCTATGCTATCGAACATTCCTTTCTTGCATGTCCTTTCAGCAATAACACAGAACATGCTAGGGAAAGTGGACAGCAAGCACGGCAGCGTAGTCCTTGCAGATCTGGAATGTGTGTTACTCTGAGCCCTATGTCACTGCTCTCAGTTGGTGTTATATTACCTAGTTCCTAGAGGAATGGATCAGGCTGCTGTCCCTTTATCAGGGCGAGCGTGTCATAGGAAGGCAGTAAGAAATGACTTTTTTTCACTAACATAGTAAGACATAGTGAGACATCTAACTCTGTGTATGTCAGTAACTAATTTGCTTACACAGATTTCTAAGTAGATTAGTCCCTGATTTGAGTTGGCAGTTCTCCAGCAGTTCTAATGAAGAAACAAAATATGGTAGCTATAAAATATTTCCTGTTGCAATCTGACCGAACCATGTGGATATTTAGAAGGCAGATGTATTATCTCCAATTTGTAGATGAAAAAGCTTTGGGAAGGAGGGGGTCAAGAGCTGGAGCCAAGGTTTGGGACGCAGCCAGTTCTCAGGCTTCTGTTGTCTCCTGCCCTGGCTCATCTTCACTTGTAAGAGGCTGTCAAATGAACCAACTGCTTTTCAAACCACATGACTTTGTGCATTTGTGGGAGGTGATCATTCGTAAATTCAGCCCATTCCTGCTCTTGGAGCGATTGACTGACTTTTCTTCTTTGCTTGTTTCCAAGAGCACAGGTGCCACATTTTGAGTAAGTTGTTGAAATCAGAAGATGGCAATGTGAAATCAAATCTTTGCAAAACACTCCGTGTATTTGTTTCCAATGCAGAATTAATAATGACGGTAATAAATGTGGTACACTAGCCCCTGGGCTTGAAAGAAATTAGTCTGATTCTAAAGAAAAACAGGTCTGGGTGGACTTATAAAGACTGGGGGTTGAGGTGGTGCTAGACGCAATCTGAGGATCAGAAACGGGCAGTATATTCATGGGGGATGGGTAATGTGCTTGCTTGGGTTGACACACAGGTCTAACCAACAGGCACTCCCCGCGATAACCCAGAGAGCCAGGTTCAGCAGAATATCTGAGAGGCAGCAAAAAAATGGAGGTGGCATGCATGGGATCACCTGCATAAGCCAGAGTCAGAGGCCGAATAGCCCGCAGCTGGGGCAGCACCTGGGAATCTGCATTTTGCACCCCCTCCCACGTGGTTAAGGGGGAGTTCATCTCAGATCACACATTGAGAAACACTGCAGTGACTGGGAGCAGGCAGTCTTCGTATTCGAATCCAGCCTTCCTATGTACAAGCCGTGGGGGCTTGGGAAACTGACTTCTCTGGATCTTAAATTTTTCATCTGCAAAAGAGGAATAATGAAGCAGAATTGTAAGAGAATGAAACAAAATCATGTCCCTGAGTGATTCGCACGGTATCTGGCCCCAGTGCACTTAGCAAATGTTAGCGGTATCCTTGTGTGTGAGCAAAATATGAGTAATCATAACAACCTCAGTTGGATTTAGTAAAGAGAACATTGGTCAGTATATGCAATATGCCCAGGGCAGGTTGTTGAATGCACTAAGCCCTCGGTAAGTGTTTCCTTCCACTCTTCATATTTGTCTTGATTTCTTGCTTACAATACAAACTCCAAAAAGCAAGGGCTACAACTAATGTGTTTGTTTGGTGTTCACTTCAGGTTATATAGAAATCATTGGGAATGATCTTCATAAATATTCTTATTTTAGGATAGTTTTAGATTTACAGAAAACTTGGGAAGATGGTACGGAGTGTCCCCATATAGCTCATATCCAGCTGCACCATGTTAACTTGCTACATTAGTCACAGTTTGATAGATTGATCACCATTAATGGACCAGTATTAATATATTATTATTAAAGTCCACATTGTACTCAGATTTCCATCATGTTTACCTAATGTCCCTGTTCTGTTTGAGGAGCTCATCTAGGATACCATATTACATTTAGCTTTCGTGTTTCCTCAGGCACTTCTTGGCTGTGACAATTTCTGATTTTCCTTATCCCTGAAAAAAATCAGTTCGATTCTTAAAAGCAAACAACCAACCAGGTCTGGGAAAGCTTAAAAAACTGGTGGATGAGATGAATGCTGGAAGAGATCTGAGGATCAGAGACTGGAAATACAGTAATAGCTTTTGATGACCTTGACAGCTTTGAGGAGGACTGGTCAGGCGTCCTTCAGTTGGGATTTGCCTGTTGTTTATCTCATGCTTAGATAGGGAGTATGGATTTTTGGGAAGAAGACCGCAGAGGTAAAGTGTCACATTGATCACATCTTATCAGAAGTACATATTATCAACATGACATCACTTGATGCTGACCTTGATCACCTGTCTAAGGCAGTATTCATCAGAGGAATGATTTTGAATGATATAAAATAATTCCTCAAACCTAAAAATAAGAAGAAAGTCAACTTAGTTTTAGTGGATCTTGATTAAAAGTCAGCCAAATAGTATTTAATTGTATATTTACTTTGCTTAAAAAAAAGTGCTGTTTAAAGCAAAAGCCATTCTAAATTGCCTTCTTTCAATTCTCAAATACTGAATTTCTACGATTAATTAAAAGCAGAATGTAGGTCAGGTCACCATTCTTCTTGGTGGCTTTCACTGCCTTTGAGGAAGTGCTGAGAAAGTGAAAGACACGTGAACTAGGAGGAGGCAGAAGGGGCACCCCAGACAGCACTCTATGAACACTCCGATGCCCACCTGGCCGCCCCCTTGCTTGGACAACTGCGTCTGCCCATTGGTCAAGGTTCGCAGACCTGAACGTTAGGAAGTTTGACCTAAAATGAATTATTCTGGAGAATTAAATCATAAACCGAGCTTAAAGAATCTTATTTGCCTATATCTTTTCAACTTTTAAAGTAGCCTATCCAATTTCTACCATATTGAAACTGAAATCGCATCTTCAAAGTAACCTGTCGAGAATCGTTTAATCCTTTGGTTGCTGCCGAGCCTCTATACTGTTTTCTCTCAAATATTTTGGATTCTCTTGAATACACTAAGTGTGGGCCATAGCTGTTCCATGTTGGCTTCACGTACGAGGGGAACTGGGGGCACGATTGTAAACATTCGGGGTGATTCAACCAGGCAGGTGAACCACTAAAGCGAAAGTAAAAAAGAAATCCTCAGCCGGGCTCGGTGGCTCAGTCTGTCATCCCGCGCCTTGGGAGGCTGAGGTGAGTGGATCGCCTGAGCCCGCGGGTTCGAGACCCGCCTGGGCAACTTGGTGAGACCTCATCTCTACAATAAATAAAAAAATCAGCCAGGCATGGTAGTGCGCGCCTGTAATTCCAGCTACTCGGAAGGCTGAGGTGGAAGGATCGCCAGAGCCCAGCGGGTCGAGGCTGTGGTGGCCGGGAGCGGTCACTGCACTCCAGTCTGGGTGACAGAGTGAGATTCCAACTCAAAAAAAAAACAAAAAAAAGAAATCCTCAATGGCCACCAAGAAATAATGTTTAAGTAAGTGAATCTACACCATTGTGAGGAACTCTCAAACACAGCAAACTCTTGTCACAGTGATGGGGGTCAGTGTAGGTGACCACAGTGCCACAGGACAGCAGCAGAGGGCTGGGCAGACCTTGCTTGTTTTTTCTACACCCTTGTAGATAAGGAGCGCTTTTTCTCCACCCAGTGCCCTTTTAGGAAAAGCCAACACCCCCAAGCTGTGGCAAAGCTTCTTCTACTCTCTCTTTGCTTCACATGAATCATGTCTAAGTTCTGTGTTTAAGAGTGATGATTATGAATGAAATTTAGGTAGGTCAGACTGAGTCCCTGGGTCTGGAGCACCCTGTGCCAAGTGCATGCCTCCCCCGGTCGTTGTGGGAGCCAGGCAGCCGGAGTCCACCTCTTTGCTCTGCAGTGTTTTCTGTCTGTGAGACTGGGGCAATTTTTTCAACCTCATGCCTCAGTTTACTCTTGTCAAAATGAGAATAGCTTGGCGCAGTGGCTCATGCCTGTAATCCCAGCACTTTGGGAGGTTAAGGTGAGAGGATTGCTTGAGTCCAAGTGTTTAAGGCCAGCCAGGGCAACGCAGTAAGACTCCATCTCTACACAAAATAAAAAATAAAAATAAATGAGCTGGGCATGGTAGCATACACCTCTAGTCCCAGCTACTTGTGAGGCTAAAACGGGAGGATCACTTGAGCCCTGGAGTTCAACGCTGCAGTGAGCTATAATCACAACACTGCACTGTAGCCTGGGAGACAGAGTGAGACCCTGCCCCCCCCCAAAAATTGTTTTTTTAAATGAGACTAGTATGTGCTTCTCAGGGTATTCTGAGAATTAGCCCATGTGAATACATTTGAAATATTATAAGTAGGGCCGCCAGTGCTTGGGATGTAAGAAAGACCAGATAAGCATTAGCAGTTGTCACTGGTGTCCATTTACCTCATTTGCCAAAAATACAAGCTGGATCTCTGACTGTGACAGAGATGGGAACATGTGTCACCTCCATAGGTGCGAGGGGCTGTCCCTCTGCCCCGTGGAATGAATCCTGGAGATGGTGCATACTGTGAGACTTAAGATAGGGTAGAGGCAGCCTGGCCTGGCTGTGGACAGCCCCCAGGTCAGTCCCCTCTGAGGCCCTGGTCTAGCCAGTGGGCCCACTAGATTCTCTCAGTCGCCTCATCTCCCTTACAATAAAAACCTTTTTTCTCCCCTTAACAAAAAGACAACTCGGGGAAGCTTTTGACCATTTCACTCTCTTCCTGAGGGGCTAATTAGGCCTGACCACCTAACCTCAGGCACCACTGCTTTCCACAGGAGGACTCCCAGAGTTTTTGTTAGAATCTCATCTTGCCTCTTCCCCCGCTCTGCAGCCAGCACTGGGCGTGAGTGGTGCAGGGAAATGTCAGTATGCACGTCGGTCTGCTCTCCTGCAATAGCCTTCCACGGTGGTCCTCGGCACGTGGGAGCACGTGCATTTTAAGGTTAAAAACAGATGGGGAATGACTGAGTCAAATGAGTTTTTTTAAGCGATGATGATCAGACTTCACCCGGTGGAGCGAGTGGAATTTTTCTATCAAAAAAATTTCAAAAACTCAATCCTTGGGGTTTTGACACGAAACCCACATGTGAAATTAGGAACTGGGGAGCAGGGGTGTTTTATTAGCAGGTGTCTTAGAATGAAGGGGTGTGGAAGTGGCGTATGTACCATGTATTAGCAGTAAGCTTAGAATGGTTTGGGGGCCATGTGGTGATGCAGGAACATGGCAGCGGGGCAGACTCTCTGGAAGGGTGCTTTAGGTTTTTGTTTCATAAATGACAAATGCAGAGAAAGTGTTCCCATACCCTGTAAAGTTTGACTCGGAAGATCCAAAACAATATCACAGACTTGTTTAAGGCCAAAGACTTTTCATTTCTAGATAATGTATTTTAAACCTATTCATAAAAGAACAAATCAGAGCAAGTGGAAGGTAACTATTTGACTGTATTTCCTAAGCTGTGTCAGTTTGAGGATATGTCTCATATGTGTATTTGTATCCCACATAGCTATTTATACCAACAAATTTATTTTGCTATTCACTTGTTGGATTTCACTTAGGCTTTAGCTTCAACTTTTAAAAAAATGCAAACTGTTCCCATACCCACTAATCTATGGCCCAGTTGGATTCAAAAGGAAATTTCAGAAGAGGGTAAATGTTCTTCCATACTGAGCCTGAACTCTGGGCCAAGCAGTCAGCCTCCATGGACAGACTGTTTTCCTTCCCGTTAAAAGATGGTCTCAGAATAGGACTATTTCCATTATAGTAGCAGTGGCAATTTAAATTGCATTTCTAAATATAACATGTTCAAGGCAGTTGACTTAAAAAACTCACATCTGAAACCCTGTCAATTTAATCTTTACTTTTTACACCTAAGGTAGTTCATGAATTGTAAAGAATATTTTCCTCTTAGTTAATTTTTGTTGGTTTCTTGAATCTTATGAATTGTGCGTTGATTTGTGAGAGATAAGTTCTTTGTAGGCTTTTGCCCTGTAAAGTTGATGTTGTATCTTTTCTTTAGTTTTTCTGTCTACTTAAGAATAAAAAGTGTTTCTACTCCTCATTATAACAATATTTTGATAGCTAAGATGAAGTCTGTAAAGTATTTGGTACCCCTCAGGGAAAGTGCTGTATACATAGTATAAATAACAAGATTTTAAAATTGATTTATTCTATTATGCTATGCTAAGGCACTTTATGCAATCGCTGCAGGTATAACTTGCACCTGTATTGTCTTGCAATACTAGGAAGTGAAAACCCACCATACTTAATTCTATTTCCTATGAATAGTGGAGCCCAAATGTAGAGTCAATAATGGTTTAAATTAGTTAAGCACTTGAAATGAACAAGATGAACGGAGGCTTCACTGTTGTTTCGGGAAAGCATCAAATTAGATCTAGATTTTCTCCAAGGACAGTAATTAAATTAAATTTTCAGGTAAATCTTGTTGAGATTGAGAGGCGTAAGATTCTTTTTGATCTTCTCATTCTGATTTGATGGAATAAGCAGCAGGCCTTTTTTCTTTTTTCCTGGAATTTTGTGTGTGTGGGTTGTGGGAGGGGAGTGGGGAGAATGTGTTACGAGTTGTATTAAGTTGTATGATAAGTATTGACTGTGAGGCTTTTGCCATTTAATAAAAATAAAAGGTACCATTCAGAAATTGTGTTTGTTTTCTAGGGACACAACCAAATCATAACATATAGCAGACCAACCTATTTTTGTGTGCTGTGTGGCCTTATTTTGCTTCTCGATACAGGGGCCAAAGCCAGGCACCCTCCCAGTTACGTTGTATATGGCCTGAAGCTCTTCTCTCCAGTGTTCCTGCAGTCAGCTAGGGACTACTTAATAGGTGAGTTAATTTTGGGTTTGTGGGGAAGGACACGCGGGAGGGAGCACACGCCTTCCCTTGATCTTCTGAATGCCTAACTGGAGAAGCCTACTTGCTTGATTGTTGGAAGAAGAGATGTGTGTTTCCCTCTTGGTTTCCACATCTACAGAATGTCTGAGAGGCAACCCCAAAGCATCCAACAATGGAATTATTTTAAAGGATTTTGATGACCAAGAATTTGCAGCTCTGTGATATCTGAAGAATGGTCTCCGGGGTGCCTGCTGGGATGGTTTTGGTATCAGGGTGGCAGCATGAACAGGCATGGTTCTCAACCCAGGTGGAGTCCCAGGTACTCTGGTCACCCAGTCTTCCACCGGCACCTTTTGCTTGCCTTGAGGTCTAGGCAGTGTTTAATGCAAAATGTTCCATTTAAACAAGCCACCTGCATATCATAATGGATTAGAACTCCAACTCTGAGCTGTTGGGGAACCAGGTTTTCTTCTTCGCTCAGTGTATCACATTGAGCAAAATTCATCTGTAATAGGAGGACAAAATATTACCCACCTTGGATGCTGTTGCAAGTTTTAAGTGCGTGAGTATACTTGACCATACAGAATGGTGCCTGACACCAGGCATTCGCTATTATTGTCGTTATTATTATACAAAAAGGCTGTCCCAGATTGACCTGCACCTCTGAAGACTTGACCGCAGATATTCTGAGAATGCTTGCCATGACATCTAGGGATTCACACACCTGCTGACTTGGAATGAACTGTGATCACGTTGACCCACTGAGCTCACAAAGGGCAGCTACCAAAAACACCACCCCTGGGTCTCTCGCATGCCGTCTGGAGATCTTACTCAAGAGGAGACTGCAAAAGCCTTAGGACCCACAGGATTCTTTCTCCAACTGGCATGACAGCCCCCTGAATCTCTCCAGTGAAACTGGGGAGGGCGCCCAGATGTGGTATAGGCTTTCCCAAGGTGAAAACTGTGGTAGGCACCTCACCTTTTCACTTCCCTTCCAACTACCATCTCCCCTTTCCTTTTCCTGCTGGATTGGTAGCTCGCGCTTCACTCCCCCAACCTTTCTGTGCACCGTTAGCACTTCTCTTCCTGTTACCTCATCGAGGAGCTGAGTAGATTCTTGATGGCCAAGGTTTTGGCACCCTGTTTCAGAGAACCTCTGAGTTCAACTAGCAAACAGAACCATGTTGAGGAGAAAAAATTGGAATAGATCCCTTGATTAGACTCCCAGTCAGTGCCTTCCTGCCCAAGAATATTTGCTTCTCTTCTTTCTGATATTTTTCACTTTACTTTTTAATGTTATTTGAAGTTCTATCGATTGGATTATATGCACAACAAGAAAAGCTGCCAGGCATTTTTACCTTCGTATAACTTAGATCGCCCGTCTTCCTCTTTAAATCAGCTGCAGTGAAAACGTGTTTGAGTAGATAGAGACATTTGGGTAGGCATGATTGCACGCTTTGGAGAACCATTCTTTCCTGTTCTTTTTTGCAAACAGCAGTGCTGGAGTCCAGAGCTGAAGGGCACAGGAGGACCTGGGGATGAGAGGGCATAAAAGGATTCTAGAAATGTCCAAGAAACATCAGTCTACATCAAAATGTTGCCTTTTTTTCTGTACCCCACATGCTATCCTGGGTACCTTATGACCATCTTTTCCCCAGATCTTGAGTGTGAGTTATTGTCGGTAGAGTTTCACCTCTTGCAGGTCACAAGGGTTTGTGGCCTGAGTTGGAACCTTAAATATTGTGGCTCCTTCCTATCTCCCCCGTTGTTCACACCGAATTCCTTCTGCCCCACATCCTGTTCTTTTCTGCCGCCTCCCTCACCCTTAACTATGCTAGCTAATAATGCCTCATTTCGCTAAGTTTGGTCCCGTCTTCCATTCTGTCACATAGCCTTTAATGCATTTTACAGCAATCTGCTTGCATGTGTGCTCTTGGAGTAATGCCTGTCCCCCTCATTAGCTTATCTGCCCAGGAAAGGCGAGGCAGGGATCCTGCCTGCTTTCTTGCCCCCGAATCCTCCACAGTGTCTGGTATCTGCAGGTACTAAATAACATTTGTTGAAAGGATAAACTAATGAACACATCATACAAAGAACCTTTGGAACGCTTCCCATTCATAAATCAGAGAAGGCTAGAGTCCGTTTGGACTGTTCAACTTAGCCCTTAGAATAAGTGAGGACTCCATAAGCATCTTTTTGCTGATGATTTGTAAAAAAGACAGTTGAGGGAAGACAAGCATGATATACATGCCATTTACAAGTTGACTTTGTATATATGGGTCCCTGACTTATTTTTTTAATCATTATTTTAACTTTTCTACTATAGAAAAGTCAACTGTGCTGAATAGGTGTAGTTGTCTTGGCATGGGAAACTTGTAATGGCATTAGGATGTGAGATGTTATAAAGGCTCAGAAAGGAAGACCTTAAGGTACTTTGTAAAAGCCTAAGATTTTACTTTCAGCAATCCCCTTGTGCTAGAAGATGCGATTTGCTATGCACATTCTCATTTTATTTTTCTTCAAATCAGTTTCATTAGAGATCGGAAAGGGAGCATTCTTACCTTTTTTGCTGGAATTCTCTCTCCTTCATTAAAGCTTTTGCCTAATACCTATTTTTGTCTGCTTGTCAACAGTGACAAGTAAAAATGGTGATGAAATAATCCAGCAAACCGACCAAATGACTTCTGGGGTGAAGATAAATAGAAAAATAGAACAATAGCAGTCCCTATGGAATGAATGTGCTAAACATACTAATTTGCACTAAGCAAAAAAACGGTCGTGAAACAAATGTGGAACAAACGGGAAAGAGAGGAAGAAGACAGAGGCTTATACGCTTTTTCTGACTTTATGAGGGAAAACAACGAGACCTCATCTCTACAATAAATCAAAAAATCAGCCAGGCGTGGTAGCGCATGCCTGTAGTTCCAGCTCCTTGGAAGGCTGAGGCAGAAGGCTCGCCGGAGCCCAGCGGGTCGAGGCTGCGGTGGCTGGGAGCGGCCACTGCACTCCAGTCTGGGCGACAGAGTGAGACTCCGACTCAAAAAAAAAAAAAAGTTATTTATTATTTGTGGACCTCCATTCTCTTCCCTCAACCAGTAGGGCATCTGAATAGTTTATAGCTGCTGCCACTGGTACATTTTAAAGGACTAGCAAGGAGAGAAGGAAAACAAGGTAGGGGAAAACAAAAGGCTATTAAGAGGAAAACAAAAGTGTATTTAGTTCCTCGGGTTACCATAACAAAGTACTCCAAACTCGATGGCTTGAACAACAGAAATTTATTGTTTCACAGTTCTGGAAACCAGAAGTTCCAAATCAAGGTGTCTGCAGGGCCATGCTCTCGCTGAAGGCTCTAGAGATTGATCTTCCAGGCCCCTCTCCTTGCCTTTAGGCGGCCTTCTTTTTCCTATGTCTTCACTTAGTCCTCCCTTGTGCATGCCTGTCTTGGTATCCAGATCTCACCTTTTCATAAGGACACCAGTCATATTGGACCAGGGCCCAGGTCCAGTCGTATTGGACCAGGGCTCAGCTTACTTTGATCATCTGCAAAGACCCTGTTTCCAAATAAGGACACTCTTACTGGGGGTTAGGATTTCAACATTTTTGTGGTAACAATTCAGCCCATAACAAGGAGTATTTAAGAAAAAGGACAAGAGAGAAGCAAGGCCTAAGTCCATGTGCCATCGTTTACCATCCTGTGGCCAAAGGTGCTACTGTGCCTTTCACACACATCGGGTGGAAGTGGTCCTCGTCTGGCAGGTTCCAGGAAATGTGGATTGTTTTCTATGATGCTGTGTGTTGCACCGTCTCCACTTTTAGTTTCTGCTTGTCACTACACCCTGTCAGAGGAGGACAAGGCGGGAGAGGAGGAGGGGCAGGGAAGGAGCCAGGACAGCCCGGTATCTGCAGCTCATTCTGCCAGCCTGGGCGGGAGGGATTGAATGCCCGAGCCAGCGGTAGGAGTCAGGGGGTCACTGGCAGGTGGCAAAGAAGAAGAAGCTGCTTGTCATACACAGTGCAAGGAGAGGAGCATCTCAAAGGCAAGAAGACAACGTCAGATCGTAGAGGAATAGAAGGAGCAGAAATTATGGTAAATTAAGGAGCTAGATACGCTGAGGATAATGTTCTAATATGATTCATTTTTTTTAAAAAAAATGGTCCCTCATATATACTTGGAATATATTCAGAGTACACTGTATACTTTCCTTTCATGATGAGGAAAACATTCTTTATTTTTATTTCCAGGAATAAGGTGAAAGAAAGTCCTTCTTCATCAGCACTCATTTCCTGTACTGAGTCAGAGACTGGTGACCTCTAGGCTGGAATTTTTATTGCTTTCCATGTGGGTAACTTCAGCATGCCTCCTAGTGAGACTGGTGGCTTTGTAATTATCCTACGGATGAGAAAGCCGAGGGGTCTTCAGTTCTTGGTAACATATTTCAAAAGGAGCATTTCCAAAACTGGAGTGTTCTCCGAAGAGCGTAGATGCGTGGACTCCCCCAGGTCTGGAAACTGGATTAATGGAAGTGGGGAGTCCGACCCATAGTCCGACCCATGTGGGTGCTAGAGGTACAGGCAATCACTTCAGTTTTCTAAAAGGCTGTCAGCTCAGAGGGGTGGGGGGATATTCTGTGTTGTAGCTTAGTGGCTAGTCCCAGCACATGGCAGGTGGATTACAGCTCAGTGTGAGGAAGACCTGTAAAATGGTTAGGATTAGGGCGGTCCTGCCGTGGAGAGGGTGGCTTAGTGAGGCAAGGAGTCCCCTGGCATGGAACAGATCGGTGTAGCCCTTGTCCATGCGCTGGATGTGTTCTTTAGCAAATGGCCTCTGCTCTGTGGTCTTTTTCATGTCTGAATATTGCTGTTCTGGCTTAGTCCTTATGACTATAAACCCCTGCCCAGGATAACGCAGCTTCAACGATGTAAACCTTGGAGATAAGTGAACGTTTTGAAACCAGTTATTTGATCACACCCTCCTGCCCGTTTCTGGAAACAGACCTCCCATTTCCATGCCTTGTATAAAGGCTTGTTTCCTGGCCTTGGCAGCTCATATTTGGACTATTAATTAATGAATGAATACCAGATATAGCGCGTTGAAGACACACAATGGATGTGCTCACATTGACTCTATAGGCTTTAGTGTTATTTCTCTATTTTAATGCGTGCTTGCCCCCCAGAACCTGCAAATATAGTAATTCTTATTATTTACATTTAACCAAAGAAGTACACTTAAGTTACAATATTTTTATTTATGAACTTTGCTTGACAAAAAAGGGAATCATACCAGAAGTTTCTGCATTGAGGGTAATTGCTAAGGAAAATAATGTGTTAGGAAGTAGTGAGAGAAAATTATAGACCCACTTAGTGGCATGGTAAAAAAAAAAAAAAATGTTTGTTCATAGGGAACATTGTGAACAGCCATGGGGAGTCTTTGATTTTTTTTTTTTTTACTTTTTGAAAAAAGACCATAATTTTAACAATTTCAAGGGTAGCTTTCCAAAAGCCCTACTAATGTACCAGGCATTTGGCTGCCATTCGGTTCATGTTAATTGCCACCTAATAGATAAGATCCATGGACTCCATCTTCCTCCCATTCCACCTCCACGGCTCTTAAGACTAGAGTTTCCCTCCTCCAATATCTTCTATAGAAGATCTAGTGCATGGGCCTCCAAGCTGACTGTTTTTCCTGTGCAGTTTCATTAAGTCCTAATTCTACACCCACAGCCAGAGCATCTTCAACGATGACTTTCTGGTATTTCTTACTATTTTATTTTTCTCCTGCCATTATTCATTGTGTTCCAGTTCTTTTCACTTCTTCAGTTTTTGTTGCATTGGCCAATGTTATTTCTCACAGGGAATACCTCTTTACCCATGATTTGCTGAATAGCTTCCAGTATTTGGCTGCCTTTAAAGTTATTTCACATCCAGACTTTTCCCTTGTAGTTCTTCATTTTTGGTGTCATTTTTGTTGTGCATGCTTGCATGCGTGTACACACTCACACACACACACACACACACACACAGAGCACTTGGGAAGGCAAACTAATAAAATCACACTGCACCTTCTCTCTGCCCCTGCCCTGGAATTTGAAGATATAGCACGGCATATAATCGTCATGGGGGTTTTGAGTCCCAAAGATAAGAGGAATACTCACTTTGCTTGAAATTTTGTGGATTAAAATTTCGATACTCATGTCTCTGTGTTCCGTAATTAAATTTGTACTTATATATTTCCTTTCGTATCTCTGAGTTCCATTCATAAAAACTTGACAAAGAAGTTATGCTTTACATGGCTATGTCTAGCATATCAGTACTTGTATATTACTACTTACTTTGATTGAGAAATGAGCTGCTTTGGGATGCCTTGCTTTTTTACAATATAGTTGAAATCTTGCCACAAAAACCATGACAACGAAATCACCATGTGTATCAAAACATAGCTCCAGTCCAAGCAAAGGCCCACTTATCATAGTCATGAGCATTACACAAAATTACTTTCACAAAGAGTTGGAACAGTCTCTTAGTACTTTGTCTCATACTTCCTTTAACCAACTATTAAAGAGGATTTCAGCATGTTTTGTGGGAATATAAGTCAACTCATAACAAGGAGCATTGAGGAAAAAGGACATGAAAGAAGCAATAACTAACTACGTGTGACATGGTTTTACTATCCTGTGGCCAAAGGTGCTATCTTGCCTATTTTAACCAAATACCATTAACCAACTATTTTAACCAAATATTAGAAGAGAATGGGGTCTACCGATACTCTCATCCCTAAACCATCACGATAGAAAGTTTACATTTCTCACTTTTAGCTGAAACACCCTTCCTTATCATCCCTACTCCCATTGTTCCCTGTGGTTTTATATACAGTTTTAAGACATAGTTCAAATGTCTAGACATACTGGATTTCAAATCAAATTCCCTTCGTTTTATTAAGTCTACCAGTATCAAACTTCATTTGACATTCTACCCAATCATCTAAGACAGAAAAGAAGACAGATGTATTACAGCGCTGCTAGTGGGAATTTCTGTGTATCTATGAAAGCCAGCTTGAATAGCATTAAGCAAGAGACAATAATAGGAAGGTTGTCGTAAATGCAGCTCTGCTAGTTTTTCCCCCCATAAGAAATTATTTCTCTGGAACACTGAATTATCACCTACAAGTGTTTCACCAGTTGTGCAATTGCATTGCTAGGATAATAGGAGGGTAGCACAGACTCCCTCTCCTCATCCAGGGCCACCTTGATCTACCAGGTGACATTTCGTCCTCAGCATCCTGTCCCATTGTCACAGTGTGCTGCAGTTACTTGGCTAGTTCCCACCCTCCCCTCCTCCTCTGTGAACGCCTTGGCTCTGACTGAACACTAAGTCTCCAGTTATGTTTAGGGTGTAATAGACTGAGTTATTTAAGTGTTTGAGATTCCAGAGTGCAAAGCGAAGATCCCCCTGGGCTCCGATTGCTGCTTCCTTGCCCATGCTGGAAGGAAGCCCCATAACGACTCTCTTGTGTTTTTGCGTGTTCCCATAGTGTTCCCTGGTTTCCTTCTCCCCGCCTCATCTCCCGCAAATGCAGGTCTACTCTTCCAAACTGGAGACCAGTCTGCCGTCACTCACCACCCCTGAGGTCTTGGCTCGGTCCCAGACCTGTATGCATTCCTTTCCCCAGGGTCAGCTCTTCGTTATGTCCTTGGGTGCATGTCCATCTCAGCCTGGCTTCCTCAGTCGAGAGGAGTCTGGGATTGCCTCTGGTACTCCTGGTGGGGGGTGTCTGGAAGGGGAGGGAGCCAGCACTGTAGTGGGAGCCTTGGTGACAGTTACCACATGCTTATCATCACTTCTGTGTGTTCATTTTCAGTCTTTTTGTATTGCTTTCCTGCAATTTCCCTTCTTGGGCTCTTCCCGCAAATCAACACTTTCTGCATTTATCTTCTGGAACAAACTGACATGCTGTTTTTTGGAGGTTCTGGTAAGTCATTTACGGTCTACTCTTCCTCTCAGGAGTCTAAAGTTCAGATCAGGGCTAAATAGCTTAGGGCAGGGGATAAGAGGTTAGGTTTTCCTTCTCCTGAGCACTCCAAACTTCAGTTTGGGTCAGTCAGTGTGATGATGGGCCCATCCAGAATCACGCAGCCAAACTGGAAGTGGTCCACCGAACTTGGTTGAGTGCAGCAAAGAAACATGAAAGTGTGGACTTCTCTGCTATTTAGAATAGGTTTGAGGCCCTCTGGACAATACCTTAGAAAAACCGTCTGTGTGCGTGAGCGTACGTGAGAGGGTGTGTGTGTGCGCATGTGTATTTGAGCAGGCACCTGTATAATTCTGGGAGTGCATCAGTGTGAGTCTGTGAGTGTAACAGTGCGTATTGTGTGTACATAGGTAGAGACAGGCGAACTGTATCTCTAAACAAGCACTGCGACTCTCTTTTGACGTAGTCCTTTAGACTCAGACCAAGATGGATAAAATGCTTACCTGGAAACACTGCTCAGTTTACTTTTCTCAAAATGGAAAGCAACAGGGTTGCTGTAAGGGATCAAATGAAATAATGTACACAAAGCAATTCCTGTAACCACCCAGACAGACACACACACACACACACACACACACACACACACACACACACACACACGTGCGCGCGCATACTGCATGAGATCACTGGCTCGTTCCCTCTCTCCTCTCTTCCCTCCCGCCCTCCTTCCTTCCCACTCCTCCTTCTTCCCCTTCCTTCTGCCGAAATCGCCATCCAGGATCTTTTCCTTGGCCTGCAGCTTTCAGCTGTAAGCCAGGAGGCTCCCTACCTCCGTTCCGACACGTTCACACAGTCTTTTAAGGACCCTGAGAAGGGTTCTTTCTAAATGCTTTCCTCTTGCATTTATAGTGAAATGATAAGTCTCTGTCTTGTACCTACAAGCCACTCAGTACCTTTGGAGGGATCCCAGAGATTTATTCTTTGCCCCTTCAGCCGGCATCTTGTATCTGAGGCTACAGCCATCTCTTTACGTTCTGACAGCATGTGTTGATTTTGAGAATGGACAGGCTTGAAAAGAGCTGTTTGTTTGTGTTCCAGCCGTGTCTGGGATCACCTCTGCTGTCTACAGTGTGGCCCGAAGCATCTTGGCCACCGCCCTTCTCTACGCGGTCTGCTTCAGTGCGGTGAAGGTAGGTGTGAGGACGGTAGGCCTCCATCCTTCTCAAATTCATTCAATCAGCTTATTTTTTAAAAATAAATGAATATTTTCTCCAATTGCAAAAAAATTCTGAAACCACGCCTCCAGATGCCTGGTCTGTCCCGGTGCGCAAGCCCCCACCCCACTCCTGGCCCGGCATCCCCTCTGCAGACGTCTTTGCCAAGGTCAGTTACTGACGCCGGGAGGGGCCGCTGTTGGACGTGGTCAACAGAACCCATGTGTTTACCTTCATTTCCTGAAGTACCCTTCAAAAGACACTACGGGGATACAATTACATAAAGCTATACGGACAAGAGAACAGGACAGGATATGACAGCCACAAAATGTTAGAATCTAGAAAACAGATGGACTGCGCGCTTATCCAGATGGAGATATTGGAAAACTAGCCTGGCAGCAAGGATAGCCTAAGATGACGAAAAAACAAGACAAATGTTAACTTCAGGAAGACAAAAAATTGTATCCGTAAAGAAAGACAATTGTTGTATACACATGGCTCAGCTGTGAACTGAGTTTATATGTTTATAATGATCTGAATAATCGTCACATGGGGGGGCTCGAAGTCCCATCTTTCATATTAGAAAGTCAGCAAATAATATCTAAAATATATTTTTAAATCAAGAAACAACAAATCAAACATGTAATTTGTAAATATGGAGATAGGAGAAGAAGAAATAGCTGAAAGCCACTGGCTTCAGAAAGCAGAAACTGGGGTAGGGATTGATATAGGTGGAGACCACCACTGTTTCTTTTCAGTGTTGTAGAACTACGGGTAGCCATAAGGGTCTGAGAACAACAGCACATGAAATGTTGAACATCTTTTTTTTTTTTTTTTAAGTTTTCAAGCAATTTACTTAGAAAGTAAATCAGAGAGAGAGAGAGAAAGAGAGAGAGAGAGAGAGAGAGAGAGAGGAGATTCACCTCCCCCAGGTAGGGGAGGGGGCCAAAGCTAAGAATACATGGCAGCTGTAGTTCCAAGAGCCACACGGAGACAGCAGTTTAACAAAGCAATGGCCAGGAACATCTTTAATCAGTAAAAAATAAATGACTATTATACCTGTTTCTGGACTTTATGGATACCCTACATTTAATATTTTACACCACAGTTACTTCTTTGATAAGATTAAATGTAATAAGTGTATATAAAAATAATAGATGTCTCAAAGTGTTTTAAATATAAATCACATGCACATTGTTTAACTCACTTTTTAAAAAAATCTTACTAAACTTGTCAATGTCAGTGGATGAAAGATTGTTACTTATTTCCTTTTGTGGAAGAGAGCAGGTTCTATAGTTTTATCTCTCAATGCTTCTCAGTAATCAATGGAGTAGTCCCCTTCCTCACTCCTTCCATTCCTTCCACGTAAATCTTTTCTTTCAGGAGGAAAATGGTGGGAGACTGGGGAGGAAGGTTCCTTTTTCTAATGCACAAAGGTAATTGATGTGCACAATTATATAATCAGTGCTTCTGGCGTTATTTCTTTTGCCCTGTGTTCCTTTATTGAATCACAGGACCCCAGGTATTCCGTTCAGAAAAAGTACTTAAGTAGGTATTTTCTGATCCTTGTACTGCAAAAAACATCTCTCCATTGTCTTTTGGTAAAACGACTACCTAGAGCATTTTGGGGTCACAAGTATTTCCCTGCAGGAAACTTAATATATTGCTCTGTTGTGTTTCAATATTTATTTATTTGTTTATTATTCATTCATTAATTTTTTAAAATCAGTTTCAAAATTTAGCTTTTAAAAATTTCCAGTTTAGTAAGTTTTGATGAATATATATAGTCATGTAATGGACCCTACAATCAAAATTTCCACCAACTCAAAAAATTCCATCGAATTCCTTTGTAGTCAGTCTCTTTCAGCACCTCCAACCTCTGGCCACAGTTGATCTAATTTCTGCCCTTAAAACTTTTTCGGAATAAAATGTGTTACGGCACAGTGTATATTCAATATTCAAGTTCATGAATTTCAAGTGTACAGTTAGATGTATTTTGACAGATGTGTACAGTCAGGTAATCACCATTGCAATCATGATACAGAACAATTGCACCATTCAAGAGTTTTTTTCATGCTTCTTTGCAATCAGTACTTTCTTCACACAATGTTTTATTTATCGTGAGTGAATACTTAAGGC